>CAUYON010044854.1:0-27057 GCA_963573935.1 Arctocebus calabarensis
GAACTTAATTATAATGTGTGTCGGGGATGTCTTATTTGGGTTGAGTCGTGCTGGGGTTCTGAAACTGTCTGCTATCTGAATTTCAGAATCTCTTGGCATGTCTGGAAGATTCTCTTTCATAATCTCATAAAGAAGAGACTCTGGGCCCTGTGATTCCACTTCGTCATTTTCAGGTGTCCCTATGAGATGAATATTGGTTTTCTTCAAGTTATCCGAAAGTTGTCTGAGAGAATGATCTATTTTTGCCTTCCATTTCTCTAGCTCTTTGTAGGTTTGGGAGCGTTTGAAAGCTTTGTCTTCCATGTCAGAATTCCTTTCTTCTGCTTGCTCCATTCTGTTACCGAGGGATTCTACTGTATTTCTCAGATCTTTGAGGGTTGCAACTTCTTGTCTCAATGTGTCAAAATCTTTGGGCATTTGGTCTTTGAATTCCTTGACTTCTTGAGAAAATTTTTGAAATGCTCCCAGAATTTCTAATTCTAATTTTTCTTCTATTTTATTGATCTTGTTTGCAATCCAAATTCTGAATTCAATTTCTGACATCTCAGCCATCTGTTTATGCAAAGGATCATCATTTGTGCCAGCCAACTTGTTCCTTTAGGGGGTTGATCTACTCTGTTTGTTCATGTTTCCAGAGCTTTTCTGCCAATTCCACCTCATATTTATTTTGCACTGTTTGGCTGGGTGAGTAGGTATGGATAAGTTGGGTTGGGGATTCTAGGAGTAGTGATTGACCAGTCCTTCCTTTGCCTGTAAGCTGGGACTGGTGTTTGTACTTTTCCCCCTAGAGTTTTGCCAACCCGTACTTTGCTACTGCCTGCGCAACTGGGTGCCTTCTTGATGTGGTGGGGTTAAGTGGCTCTGTCTTATTTTCAGCTGGTCTCTGTCCTACCCTAGAGAATTGGTTACTCTTTGTTGGATTCTGAGCTGTGGAGGAAAACCAGCAGTTAGGTCACCATGCCCCCCTCAACAATTCCACAACAATTGGAAAGGAAACTCAAACCTTCCCACTACCACACAACCAGAGTACAGCATTGGAAAGTCCTCAGGTGATTGGCCCAGTTGACGAGGTACCAATCAATTGTCCCAGCCAATAATAACCTCAAATCAAAGAGTTGAAAATTCTCTGGCGACTAGACAGCAGAAGTCTGCTGGCAGCTTTAGTATAACTTGCTTTAGGGTTCTGTGAGCTCAGGAGGGCCCCCCCAGCCTGTAAATTAGCCTGGGAGAGTTGATGCCTCTTTCCCCACCTTGCTCCTCTGTCACACCCAATCTGTGGAAACCCTGCAGGACTGTGATCCAGTTTCCTCCAATGAGCATATGCTCTAGAGGTTTGTGCCTGCCTAGGTCACACGGGGCTCTGTGGCTCCTCAGCCAGTCCACCAGTTATGTCGGTGTTGGCAGGGGGAGAGGTGAAGCCTGACACTCTGGGTACTTGTTAGGGGCTGGGGCAATTCACTCAGTTCCAGCCCTGTCCCTGATTGATGTAAATTAGATGAAAAGCTGATAGAAAAGAACAAGTTCACAGAATTTCTGCCCTGTGGAAGAGACGCTGGGCTACTAATAATCCTGACTCAGTCTGTGAACTTCAGCCCTTTGTCTCAAATGTCATCCCCTGAGGGCCAGGTGTGGCCGAAATTTAGTAAAGCTTTTTCAGTGCTGGGCTCGGTGCCTCAGGGGACCACCTGTCCGCTTGTTCGCTTTGGCCAGGCACCTTTTGGCTTACTCTCCTCTCACCTCTCCCAAGCCAGGAGAACAGCACAGACCAGCAGTAGCCCGTGCCCTGTGCAAACCCCTCAAGAAAGTGTCCAAGAATCTGGACTCTGTGGGGGACAGACCTCCAGACCTTAGGGTAAGAGTGGAGGGGAGTGCCGGGAGTTCCAACTTGCAGGTAGAGAATATATACAGTTTTATACAACTTTATGCCTGGCAGGAGAGTGCCAAGGCACAGGGGAAGGATGTCCAGTTTTAGAAGGTCTCTCCCATGGGGTAGAGTGGGAGGACATCTGAACTCTGCTCGCTTGTTTGTATGGAGGTAAGGAGTATACTGCGAGCTGTTCTCTTGGAGGAGGGGACTCCCGTCTGTTTGGTGATGTGCTCTGTACCTTTTATTTGTATCCTTGGGGTCGCAGGTCACTCCAGCAGGGTTGACGTGTGTTCCTCGACCTTGTCTCTTGGCTCAGCTCCAAACCGTTGGCTTTCTCACTAAATTTCTGTCCTTTAACTCTCCTTCTGGACAGGAGCATCTTCAGAAAGCTGGCTACAGACCTCCATCTTGATTTTATATTTCTTGATTTTTGTATATCCCAAAATTTTTATAATGACCAATCTATATTCTAAAAAGTATTCTACAAACAAAATTCTGGTACTTTTGGCATAACTAAAACATCCAGAATTTTAAATATTGATTCAAAACTCAATCTGTACAATAAACTACAGCAAAAATAAAACAAAGAAATAAACAAAATAACTTAATAAGTCTAAAAGTCATAGGATAAATAATTACCTGGCAAATGGGTAGAAGTACAATTTGAAGAAGGTAGATAGAGAAAATATCTAATCAAAGGAGGAAAGTGTGTTGTTTTTCATAAGTGTTAGCTTAGTCCTTTTAAACTTTTAGGGAATAGATATTATCACACTATAGGATATCATTCCAGAGTAGTAGCTGGTAAACTGTGGCCCTTGGGTTGGCAGCTTGTTTTTATAAATATTAATAAAGTTTTCTTGAGATACCTATTCATTTATGTATTATCTGTGGCTGCTTTAGCTCTCCAGGGTCATAGTTGAGTAGCTATGACAGAAAACAAAAATATATGGCTTATTTCAACCCTTTAGGGCAGAAAGCACAGAGAACTATGGGAATTTAGCATTAAGTAGTTGTGGTATTTCTGAAAACAAAATCTGGTAAATGTAATATTAAAAAGGTACAGACCATCATGAAACTTTGTGAACGTAACTGGCCAATACCTTTCTATGCCCTTTCTATTTTTTCTGTTTATCATAAAGGGTAGAATCAAAAGCCTCATTTTCACCTGGAGAACCATTTTTATCAATTTAGTTAGATCCATGTGAGATGAATGTGAAGAACTTCGCTGTTTGCCACTAAAGGACCTGATAAATAAAGCAACTCTGCTTTTGAATATAAATGAGAAATCTAAAGAAAATATTAGAGAAAGAATTCTTAAGAAAACTTCTGGCCCAGATGGCTTCACTGTTGTTTTATGTCCACTACCTTAAAATGATATAAAAGTAATGTCATAAAAACTCTTTCAGTAAAAGGAGGAAGAAAGGATATTTTCCAATTCATTTCATGAGATATTATCCTGATATCAAAACCAAACATAAACATTACAAGACAAAAAGAAAAAAACTACAGTCCAATACTGACATGAGCAAAGTCATTAAATTCCTTAATATGTTAGCAAATTAAATGCAGCACTATAAAAAGAGGGATAATACATCATGTCCAAGTGAGATTTATTCCAGGAAAGCAATGCTGATTTAACATTCACAGATCAAGCAGGATAATCTACCATATTAACAAAGCAAAGGACATTTATAGGATCCTCTTACATGCAGAAAAACATTTGTCAAAATTCAACACCCATTTATGTTAAAAAGATATACAGCAAAATAGGGATGGTAGAAAACTTCCTCGATCTGGTCAAGAGAATTCACAGAAAACTGTAATTTATTTCGTGTTATTTAAAGATGAATACCACATGCTTTACTACTTTCATTCAACATTTTATGGAATCCTAATTGGCAAAAAGACAAAAAAAAATAATAAGAGAGAGAGAGAGACACACACACACAAAAAAATAGAAAGCAAAAAGTAGAACTGTCTTTATTCACAGATTATACGTGTGTGTGTACATAACTGGCCACACCTTTGCATGCCCTTTCTATTTTTTTCTGTTTGTTTATCACAGGGGTGAAATCATGAGATATTATCCTGATATTATCCAAACATAAATTATGTGTTTGGATTTGAAATCAAAATAATATCTCATGACTATATCTCCATACACACAAACATATAGAAAGTTCTAGAGAACCTATAAAATAATTAGAACTAATAATTTAATAAGGTTTTAGGCTTTCAGGCTTTGAGGTCACTATAAAAATCAAGTCAATTTCTTTATATTTAGCAATAACAATTGAAAATCAAAATACTATTTACAAAAGTGTTAAAAATACTTGGAACTTAACTATAAAGTATTTGTATGATCTGTACAATTAAAACTAAAGATCATTGAAGGTAGTTGCTAAAAGGACTTAAAAAAATGGAGAGACACACCGGTTTCCTGGATTGGATGACTCAGTATCGTGTAGTTGTCGCAATCCCCAAATTAAAGTGGAGAGTCACAATAACCCTATTCTTGATCTCAGCAAGCTTTCTGAGGAAATTGCCAACCTGAAAATGATGCTGGTAGAATATAAAGGTATTCAGCAGTGAAACAATTTTAGGCAAAATATCAGCTTGCAAATTTACCATAAAGTGAGAATAAAGAATGTTGGATTATTATAGAATAGATGGACAAATAGATCAGAGAACAGACTAGCGAGTAGGAAATAATCCCATGCATATAGTCAATTGATTTTTTTACCAAAGCACTAATACAATTCATTGGGTGGTGGGGAGAGGGGGAGGGAAAAATTTTTATAAGTATCAACACTAGAAAACTGATTATGTATCAGAGGGGGATCTGACTCCTACCTTATGCCTTCTCATGCCATATACATGTATAATAGTTATCAATAATGAGTCACATCTACATCTAAAAACTAAAACCAAAAACTTTCAAAAGAAAGTATAGGATTATAGCTCATGACCTCGAGACCAGCAAAGTTTTCTTAAGATTTATATACTCAATATTAAACATAAAAGAAAAAATAGACTACACAATAATTAGAAATTTCTGCTCATTAAAAGACAATTAAGAAAATAAATAGGCCCACCAGAAATTGGATAATGTGAATAAAGCAGCTACAAATTATTATCCAGAATGTTTCCAAAGGCAAACAGTTCAAGGAAGAAAAGATAAAAAGTCTTTAACAAACTTCACAAATAAACATAGTCACCAAACATATAAGTAATGAGGAAAATTAAAAATACAGTGAAATCCTAATAGATAGCCGCTATGATGGTTAAAATTAAAAACAATAATTCCAAATACTGATATGAGGGCAGAACCAGAGAACTCTCATATACTGCTAATGGAGGTATAAAATTGTACAATCTTTTTCAAAAAACATTTCTGCAGTTGCTTTTAAAAGTAAATATACATTTTCTCTGTAGCCATGCTGTAACAGAACCCAATCAAAAGACAGGAGCTACAAACTAATTTGAATAGGAATAGCTTAGCATAAAGAATTACCTGAGGTTTGGAGTAATGGGGTTTGGCTAGTAAGAGGCACATAAGATTCTAAGGAATACAAGAATGATAGACATAAAGAATAGCCATTGCCCATAAGGCCAAGATAAAGTATCCACAAAAGAACCCCTATCCCCTCTCAGCCTAGGCTGAGAGTTAACTTCATTGTAAAGCAAGACAATGCATCAGATGTCAGAGACCCTCACTAAGATACTGTGCTGAAGCAACTTGCTGTAAATATTCCTCTGGAGTGCCAGGGGAAGCTGTCACCTGAGAGCTCTGTTTGGGAATTTTTGCTAAAGTCAGTTAAGAGAGTGCTGGGGGAAGCTGCCACAGAAAGGTGCTGAGTGCCCAGAAGGAGCCTGAGGAGAGGCAAACACCTGAACTAACATGAGCAGCCTCTTCCTTCATTGGGTTCTTGTGCTGACACATTTCATGTCAGTTAGTAGAGGGAAACAATATAGGATTCAGCTTCGTTACTGCAGACCTGGAAAGGAAACACAGATCTGGAGATGAGCAGTAATAAATTGGTAAGTGACACACCAGCCTTTCCAACTTTGTGAGAATTGAACAGAAGTCTTTACAAAAATGATTTGTAGAAAAATGTTTATATCTGATTTATTATGAATAATCCCAAACTGTAAATGCCATACAGTAGAAAACCACTTAGAAATAAAAGGGAATAAGTTTAAAACTCAACAACATGGATACATCTTAAAAATATTATATTCAGCCAAAGTTACCAGATACAAAGTATAGGCCATCAGATACATTTTAAAGTCTTGAGAGAAAATTTTTTCCACCGTGAGTGATCAGTAAAATGGATTTGTCATTCATGTATTGAGATGGAAAAGACTGTGTGAGAAATAGGATTTGGTGGCAAAATCAAGAAATATAGATAACAATGTGGCATTTGAGTAAGAGTACATGCTAAGTAAGAAGGCTGTGGAAGAATTGGATTTGAATACACTTCAAAATTTTAGAAAAACTCATTTCTTTAAATTTTATGGGATCGAAAATGGTAGACATATACTTTTTTCTGTGTAGCTTTTTTTTCTTTAGGAATTGCAAGTATGAGTGTGGGCAAGCACATGTATGAATTTCTCCACACTTCAGAAAAAATTGAGATATCACAGGTAAGAAAATGTTCTACTATGATGTAGTGAATTTAATGTTTTATTATTTTATGACAGCACTTAAATACATTTCCCATAATCCTGACCCATAGCAACTTGATCCTTGGTGAACATTGTGGGTGAATATTAGAGAAGTTAGGATTATGGGATTGATATAACAATGGAATGATTATATGAAAGGTTGTGTGAACAGGGTCAGGTATGCAGGAGAATGCGAGAGGATATGAGTCTCCAAAAGGAACACACCATACTGGGGGCTTCATGGGACAGCTTGACACAAACATCAAAAGACAACAGGAAAAGGTCTGCAAGGGCCTGGCTGGGAGCCTGAAAGGGCTTAGGGAGCCATTTTAGGACAACACCTGCATCTGACATTGAGCAAGAAAGATTAATTCTCATGGGTGTGAGATAAGAGGATTCAGCCTTGTTTCTCCCTGCTCCTGAAGAAGAGTAAGGCATCAACAAAGGATGGGTTGCTTCTAGCTCCAAAGTCCATTTCCTTTGTTTTCTGTAATCCTGTTTTTGATCGTAAGTATCTTAAATAAAAGTAATAAAAGTAGCTAATGGGTTATTGGGTGGGTAATCCAAAATTAGGGCAGGAGAAACCACAGAGAGGACATATGTTGTTGTTGCTGTAAACACCCATTAACTAATCAAGAGAAATAATAAAAACCAAGAGTATCCTGAGTTCAAGGTCTTCCCTGTCTCTGGCATGAGGGCATTAACTTCCCGGGCCCACTCTATAAATTCAACTCCGTTTCCTTTTTCTTTCTTATTTTCCTCTTTCCCTCGTCACCGCCGAGCACTGGGGACACTCATGGGTCATGTGGGGGCTGGCTCCCTACACACACTGGGTCATTACTTCCATAAAGGCAGCTTTTCTTCTGTTTCCTTGTAGAAGATGTGGTGAAGGTACTCATGGGAAATGAGAACCTTAAATAGAGATCTTTTTTTCTAAACTGGTTTCTTGTTTAATAACCTGTAAATGAAACTGTTACTGCTTCTTTGCTTCTCATTTATGAGCGTCATTATTTCTCACAGTGGGTTGTCTTTGTCAGACAATAAAGGTAAAAAAAAGTTTTTAAGCTTGACGGGGATTTATTGACATAAATGAGAAAGAAATTGGATCAAAATTAATGACAGTAGTTTTCCTTGCAGAATAGAAGAAAAATTTCAAAAATGATGGCTCATTTTAAGATATATGATTCTGCCTTGGAACAATGCTTCCTTCTGTTACAGTTCTCTGGATTTGACATTTACGCACTCATATACTGTAGTTTTATGCTGGCAAAGGAAAACAATAATAGTTGGCTAAGTAAACACACAAAGGCCATTTATCTTGAAATTCAGCATTTAAAAAGTTTTGTGCCATTCTATGATCATCAAAACATAGTGATCTGGGTTTAACAAATCTTTTGTTCATTATCAGACTGAATCAGTGGAAAGCATGAGCATGATAAAATGAGTGATTATCAGAAACCAATCAGGTTTGTATTGTTCATAGTAATTTTAGTAAATACGCAATTTGAAGCTTATTACTCCCATGTCTCTTAAAGCAGATAAAAAGGAAATTGAATCTGTAGAAAACATAAGGTTATTTGACACCTCAAATTTAAAAAATCGCCTTTGGAGTAATTTGGATAATAATAACCAAGTTTCTCTAATTGAAGAAAAATCACCAATGATGCACATACAGCTAATTAGCCTGAGAAATATTGTTGATGTTTGAGTTGAAGCAGGAAATACTGACTGGAAGGGACTTGTATCTGCTAATGCTGAAATACTACAATTCCTGGCATTTTTATTTGTGAGCTACATTCTTATTTTAGTGTTAGGTGATCAAATTCTAAGTAATTTATCTCCTTTTTTCTTGTTTATAGAAAAACTTTAATGTCCAGATTTTAGCACTGAAAGACTTATAGTTTCTAATGCTTTAATATCTTTCAAAATAAGAAAAACAGGAGTGCAAGTAGAGTCAAATGCATTGTTGGTTGAAATGCCACTTTAACAAATGGGGTTTGAGTTATTTCGAGAATAGATTTAGTATAAGAGTAAGGGAAAGTAGATTTAAGAGCTAAAACACTTTTAATGACTTTTTTGCAACTCCTTTTTCTTTTGAGGGGGAGGTCGCAGGGAGGGATCACATGCTAAGAATTTTGATGGCTGATCCTACTGTGGAGAAATTTACAAAGATGAGGTTTTAAAATTCAACTTTTATCCTACCTGCTAAAGTTATGTTTTTTGGATTTTTTTTTTTTTTTTGAGACAGAGTCTCACTTTGTCACCCTCAGTAGAGTACTGTGGTGTCACAGCTCACAGTAACCTCCAGCTCTTGGGCTTAGGTGATTCTCTTGCCTCAGCACCCAGAGTAGATGGGATGACAGGCGCTCGCCACAACGCCCAGCTATTTTTGTTGTTGTTGCAATTTGGCCAGGGCTGGGTTTGAACCCGCCATCCCTGGTACATGGGCCGGCACCCCACTCACTGAGCCACAGGTGCCTCCCCAAAGTTATATTTTTTTACTTAGCATTTACTTTGATGTTTCTCATTAGTATTGACAAATGTGCCTAGGAGACACAGCTGACAACAGCTTAGATATTTCACACAATCATGTGGAGACTATAAAATATCATCATTGTTGTGGTGAGTGTTTATGGACTCAGTTCCCAAGAAAATTAACTTCAGATAAAAGTAAATACCAGTGTATATTTTGTTGAATTTTTGTTCAACTAATATAATTAATCAGTGAAGTGTTAAAGTGTTGAAGGAAAATTAATACCCAAGTTTGAAGTAGAAAAAATAATAAAATTCTTTATATGGAAAGAATTGAGAAACCAAGGAGCCAATTTCCTATGTTTTTTTTTGAAAAGTGAGTCTACTTTGCCACCATGGGTAGAGGGCCATGGTGTCATAGCAACCTCAAACACTTTTTTTTTGTTTTAAAGACATAGTCTCACTTTATCACCCTTGGTAGAGTGCGGTGGCTTCCCAGCTCACAGCAACCTCCAGCTTCTGGACTTAGGCTAGTCTCCTGTCTCTGCCTCCTGAGTAACTGGGACTACAGGTGCCCGCCACAATGCCTGGCTATTTTTTTGTTGCAGTTCTGCCAGGGCCGGGTTTGAAGCCGCCACCCTCAGTATATGGGGCCGGTGCCCTACTCACTGAGCCACAGGCGCTGCCCAACCTCAAACTCTTAGTTTTAAGTGATGGTCTTGCCTCAGCCTCCCCAGTAGCTAGGACTACCTGGGGCTGCCACAATGCTCAGCTATTTTTAGAAACAGGGTCTCGCTCTTGTTCAGGTAGGTCTTGAGCTCCTGAGCTCAGGCCATCCACCTGACTCAGCATACAAGAGTCCTAGGATTACAGACCTGAGCCACGGTGCCCGGCACCTAAGTTTTATCAAGTGAAACTATATATATGTAGTAGTCCTAAGCCATGGGTTATATGTTGTGTGTGCCATGCATTATGTTGGCAAATTGATTTTTGTTAGCTACCTTAGACCTCTAACATAAATTTGACAACTTCATTTTGCTGCTGGGAATGTGAGATGACTTGGAAGTGCTTGGGTTGTGCATCTTTTATGACTAACAGAGAACAGTCAAGAAGTTAGCAGCAGTTTCTGATTTTCCAAGGTTTGTAGAAACATGGGTTCTGAATTCTGACCTTGGGTGGTTTTCACAAAATGAAATCATATAATAGATGCTTTATTTTTCAGACTAGAAAGCTGGACTGATTGATGAAATGCTCCAAGTATTTTGAGAGAATTGAATGTCCTCAGAGTTTTAATCTAAAATATCAATTCAGAGTTTTACATCCAACTTCTGACTCTTCCCTGTTCCCCTACTGACTCCTTGTTTGCACAAATAATTTTTCTTCTTAGAAACACTAGGTTGTCCAGTGGCAGTGAAGACTATACATTGGGATGAAAATAAATGAAGGAATTTTATTACATTTGAGATTTAAGCTCCTAAATTTCTTATGACTTATGCTTTAGATGTTTTTGATTTCCTCCCTTTAGTTTTGGTAACTGAATATGGTTTTATCAATCTTCTATAATATAACAGTATTTAAAAGTAAATGGCAATACATATAAGTTTACTATATTATCAAGTGACTCTTATGTTTCCATTTTAGCCATTTTCCTAGTTATACATTTCTTATGTGATAAAAATGGCTCACTTCACTGTAAAATTTTATTTCGCTCAAGAACTCCATCATTTTTGAAAAAAATTTGATATTAGAACCTGATCCTTTTAACCTTCAGTGGCAAGTATGCAAGTGGAAGTAAGTTATGTTTCAAAACTATGCATTCTTTACATGGAAATAATAATGCATGTGATTTTTCATTCTGGGGTGTACATCATATCCTAAATGAAAGAAGGTTCCCACTTTCTACTTTTGAAAAAAATAATGTTTTTATCCTCAAACTTTTCAAAGTTAACAAATGCATGATGGAAAAATTGATAAGTATAAGCTGCAAAGAACACAAAATTATCCATTCCACAGTTACAAAGAGTTTACAGTCTGACACATCTTTCTGAGTCCTTATGTGTGTATAAACACAGCTAAGGAGGCTGGGCACTCCTGATACGGCATTGGGTAACCAGAAATCTCATAGTGTGAACCTCCTTAAACCCAAAGAACAAGTTCTCACAATATAATGCTCAAGAGGTGGTTTTACAATTCTATTACAAAATCTATATTATCTAAATTTTATAAAATTGTACTACTTCTACTTTTAAATATAGTTGGCACTTCTAAACTATTATACAAAGACTAGGTGTTCCAAATAGGAACTTATCTACTGTATAAATAATACCATTAAACACAACTATACGAACAATGGTGTAATCACATGTATCTCCTGAGTATGACCTTTCTGCCTGGACTATTCCCTCCCTCTTTCTTCTCTGCATCATCAGTACATGGCCAAATTCAGATATCTGTAATACTTGAGGTGCTTGAACAAGTTCATATCCAGAAGTCACTTACAGAGGACAAGCTTCCTTATCAACTTCAAAACAAAGTATATAAAATGTGCAAAACTTTGTCACACATTGGCAATATATTCAATGTATCAAGTTACTAGATGTTGCAAACTTAGGGCTCACTTGCCAATTATATATACCATATACACAGAAAAGCAAAATGCACATATAGGAAATTGTTTATTTGAAATTGTACACATGAACCCACAAAGGAAATTACCTTTTGTATATTCTTCCTTCTTACTTTCTCCACACCAACAAATAATATCAATATACTGGTCTTAGAAGTGGATTTATTTTTGAAACCATCTATGACCAGTATATATTTATGTGTATGTGTGCTTGAGCGTACACACACATTATTCATGAACACCAGGATATTTTGAAATATATATACATTGTGAAATGGCTAAATGAAGCTAATAAATACATGTGTTACCTTTTATACTTATCATTTTAGTGGTGAGAACACTTAAAACCTCTCAGTGATTTCTAAGAATATCACAAACTGTTATTAACTGTAGTCACCATGCTGCTCAATGTTATCTCCCGAAGTTATTTCTCCCATCTCACTGAAATTTTGCATCCTTTGACCAGCATCTCCTCAACCCTTTCCCCATCCCTATCTGGGGGTAACCACCATTCTATTCTCTATTCCTGTTAGTACACGTTTTTGATTCTACACATAATTAGTGTGGTTGGCTTATTACTTGTCTTTCTGTCCCTGGCTTATTTCACTTAACGTAATGCCTTCCAGGTTTACTATGTTGTCACAAATGGTAAGACTCCCCCTTCTTTCAAGGCTGGATAGTATCTATTGTATAAGTACCACATTTTCTTTACTTGGTCATCCATTAATAAACACTTAGGCTGTGTCCACATCTTGGCTCTTGTGAATAATGCTGCAATGGATGTGAGAAAGCAGATATCTCTTTGACTTACTGATTTCATTTCTTTTGGTAATATCCTGGTAGTCAGGTTGCTAGGGTACTTTCATTTCTAATTGTTTGAGAAACCTGCACAATTGTTTTCTTAATGGCTGTGCTAATTTACATGTCAACCAGAGTGTGCAAGAGTTCCCTTTCCTCCACATCCTCACCGGCACTTACCTTCATCTTCCTGATAATAGTAATTCCGACACATGCGCTATCATATCTCGCTGTGGTTTTAATTTATGTTTTTCTGAGGATTGATATCTTAGTCCATTTTGTGCTGCCATAAGAGAATTATTGAGATTGAGTTATTTGTAAAAACTGGATTTATTTCCTACAGTTTGGGAGTCTGACGGGTGTCAGACAAGGAGACCAAGGTCCTTCTTTTTGCATTATCCCATAGCAAAAGGTGGAAGGGCAAGAAAGTGGGAGAGCATGGGAGTCAGACAAAGATGGAAAGAGGCCAAATGCATCCTTTTACCAGGAACCCAATCCCTCAATAACAAACAGATAATCCACTCACGAGAGTTCCACTATTATGAGCTATTTGCCTCTTAAAGGTTCCACATCTCAGCAGTATTTCATTGGGAGTTTATTTTCCGACACGTGAACTTTGGGGATATAGTCTAAATTGACATAGCAATTAGCCATGTGGAACATTTTAAAAAAATAGACCTACTGGCCATTTCTATATCCTATTTTGAGAAATGTCTAGTCAGGTTCTTTTACAGTTTTAAACCATATCATTTACTTTCTTGCTATTGAGTTGTTTGAGCTCCTTATAGTATATTTTGGATATTTACCCCTTACATTATATAGTGTTTGCAAATATGTTTTTCCCATCCCATATATCACTTCTTCACTCTGATTATTGTTTCTTAGGTTGTTCAGAAGCTTTATGGTTTGATGGACTCTCCTGTGTCTATTTTTGCATTTTTTGCCTGCATTTTTAGGGTTATATATAAAAAAATATTGCCTAGACCAATGTCCTAGAACTATTCTTCCTTGTTTTTTTTTTTTTTTAGCAGTTTTCTAGTGTCAGGTCTCACGATTAAGTATTTAGTTCAATTTTAGCTTATTTTTATATATGGTATAAGAAAAAATCTAATTGATCTAAATTCTGAAGGCAGCCAGGGTGACAAGTTATTGAATGGGGGATAAGGTGGTTGATGAGATGTGAAGGGTCAGGAGATTTTTTCATATCTGAATTAGAAGGGTACTTGATTAGAGTGGACTAAATAGGCCAGGAACAGAGCCTAAAGTCCAGAGTAGTAAGAAAGAAGGCTCAGAGGAGCACAACTGAGAGTGGGCAAAGGAGTCTTTATCAGTACTCATTTTCCAGTTCTCCTTTGTTGTATGTTGGCAAACTCTCGAACATCTAAAGTCCAGATGCTGTAAAGTTAGGACTCATCTGTCCATTACCTACATTGTGTATACACAGCAGAGAATGAAACGCACCCATACATGGGCAACAGTGTAACCGGGGGGCCGCATCATAAAGGCCTTTGCATTCCACACTCCTCCTCCCTCTCCTGAAACCAGTGCACAAGCATAATGTGTGCTGCTCAGGGAAATGGTCTGACAACAGTGTAAATACAACAATTAATTTTAAACACTTTTAATAAAAGTATCTTTACCAAATATATTATTTTACTACATACTTTACAAAATATATATTATGCACTTCAGAATATCTGGAAACTCTAGCTATTCCACAAAAGTACTCAGCATTGTTAACAACATATAAAGTAATGAGGAATAAAATATACTTTAGAACAATGATCGTGATATAAGTATGACTTCTAAATATGAGAAGTCTGGCATAATACTTCTTTTTTCTCATGACAGAATTATTTTTTTTTCATTTGTGCTTCTCTGTGTTACTAGGATATATTAATATATTTTCTTCTCTAGTGTTTGTTTACATACGTTTTTATGAAAGGGGGTATTGTATTAGCTTTTAGCTCCCTCATATGTGAATTGAATGTTTAAGGCATACTTTCTCCTGAACACACTGATTATAAATGAAAAATTCCTTCAATTTTTACATCAGTTTCTCTGCAGTTCTCTGCTTCATCTTCATTTCTCTCTACCCCCATTGATCAATGTGGAAATGTCACTTCTAGAGATGGTCTTACAATTCAATTCCCAAAGTAATTCATTCCCAGAGGCATTTTTTCCTTTGTATGATTTAATATTTTTTTCAGCAAAGGTCATTTACAAGCCATGAGATTTTAAACTCTGCTTTATTATATAGCTGACAAATTCTTTACATCTGTAAGGCTTACATCTAGAAAAATAAGTTGCATTTTAAAAGGTTGGAGCTTCTAAAACATCAAGAGTAGCTTTTCTTTTCATTTTGTGTCCATAGGCCTTCTACAAAAGCCATAGATCTTCCCTAATAGTGGGACACACTTCCTGTTGGCCAAATGTAGCTTGTTATTCTTTCAGACTCCACTTCTCCACCACTGTGTTCCAGGGCTCTGTGCCTTTGCCCATTGTCATTGGAACAGGGTGGGATCTCATCCAGGTGGGACACAGTGGAAACTCCCGGTCCTCAGATCTGCATATTGCCAGGCCTAACATAGTTGAGCTCATGTGTCCAAGCTTACCTGCCTTCTTGGGTGCCAAGATCCCTGTTCTCAGGCGGCTGACATTCTTCCCACCCAGACATGCTGGTACTGTCAGATCTCAGGAAGGACTGCTGTGGCCTCCAGGCCTAGGTATGGCCACCTGGACCCCATCTCACCCACTCACAGGACAGGGACGGGGGTGGGGAGTGGTAGGTGTGCAGGGTACATACTGCTTCTGGCTGCACTTTCTCACCAATCTTGTACTCTTATTAAATAAGCATGTTAGGCATACAACCTCAAATTAGTAGAGTTTTCCAAAAATAATTAACACATTAAAGTCAAAGGTTTTTAACATGTTTTTCTGCTTATTCACAATCTTTCATTAATATTATAAGACTGAAGAAATTGGTTAGAGCCTTGGAGAATTTCATGAGAATTAGTTGTTTAATAAAGTACTTATCAGGAAAATGTGATAAAATATTTTCAATATTTCAATATTGAAATACAAAAATATTTCAATATTTTGTATTTCGTAATGTATAATATTATGACCCTAAAAATGTTCAATATTATATTCAGATGAAATTTCCTTGTGGTTACAGTTTAACTAAACCAAGTTTAAATGGCACATAAAGCGATTTAATCAATGAATGCGGGAGACTAAATAATGGAAAGTCTATTATGGTATTTAAAGTTCTAGCAGTAAGATTTTTTGAAAATTTGCAGTATACAAGTGATAACTTAAAGAGTCTATAAATTTATCTTTAACAATGAAGCAGCATCTTTTGTTCTGCCAACCGTCTGTTTAAATCCTTCCAAAGAACTTAAGAGTTAGTGCAAAGATGAGTCAGTTCATGAATAAAATCTAAGCTTTCACCTAAATAGCAAACTCTTATTAATTACGGTTTAGAGCATTTCTTTCATTACAGTGGATACCATATTGGTGGAAATAAAGAACATTAGCATTTTGTCCTGTGGCTGGAGTTTGGAGAGTGCTTTGATGGAATAAGTATTGGTTGTACAGAGGAGCATCAAGCCCATCTCATTGAGAACATAGGGAGTGCTTCCCAGAATGAGTGCTGCCATAACCTGATTTCAAGAAACACAGCAGACAATTAGACAGAAGAGGGAGTAATTTCCTGGTGAAGACAATGGCATATGAAGGGGAAGAGTATGGGGAACAATTTCTAAAACAGTAGGCTGTCTTGAGAGGCTGAAAAGGAGGATGCATATTGGGAGCCCCCTAAAAATAGGGAGATTCTGGTGAACCAAGTATAAAGTAAAATTGATTATGAAATGGCAGAGAAGTATTCATTAAATTAGAAAGTAAATGCTTTACATTTTTGGCTTTGATCACAGTTTTAGAGGAAGCCACCCTTGTTTGAGGCTGGCACCGCAGCATAGAAAACCATTATGATCAGAGGCTCTGGATGTCAAAAACATTGAGGTAGTCTAGTCAGGCATCAGGGTCCTCCCAGCGTCAGGGCTCCTCCGCTTCCATTTAGGGTAGGTCTCCTGGTGCTACATTGGAGATCCCAAGGCAACCCTTTTCATGCTCTAAAAATCTTGTGGCCATTTTTGGCTTTTATTGACACTTTATGTGTTGAGAGAAATCACCCAAGGAAATCAGTGACCTCACTATTTTCTAAATGTTACCAGATAATCATTTGAGACTATAATTTGCTTTCTTTCTTTTAAAACATGAGAAAAACCTGGCTAAAACGGAGATTTTTTTACTGATAGATAACTATTGTACTGTTTATTGTTTATGGTTCACAGCTTTCATATTTGTAAATTAAAAATACTTTCATTTAAATATTGTCATGAACGTAGAGTATGTATATAAGGTGGAAGCAGTGACAATGTTTGCAATATCATAATCAGGAATTCACACTATAGGAGGAACATACCTACATAAACACTTCAAATGTTCTAACCAAAATCTATGCAAAAAGATGGTAGGAATAATTGTATTGCTGAAGTAAATGGTGCTAAGGGTATGTGGTTGACACCATTCATTCCTGCAGGAACAGTCTCTGTAGGCCATTGGGACCCTCCTTAAGTTTTACAACTCCATTTCTCCTGCCTTTTCATAATTCATGGAACACTCTGCCATCTCCTCTAACAAGATGGTGGATTCATCCTAACCATCCAAAAAGTTTTATTTACAACTCAGGGTGTTGAATTCAAAATACTACATAATATCCATGTACAGAAGTTCTTTGCTAGTATACCTCATATGGGAAGATTTATGCTTCTGAGACTTGCTTTCTTGTATTTTTTGCCACGACTAATAAAATTCTAGTAATTTTCCTTAAAATTATGTGTCCTCTTGTCCTCTTATTTGCTTATGAAGGCAAATATACCCTGAAAGTAGGTGATATTTATAAATTTGTTCTCTTCTATATCTGCAAAAAAAAAAAAAAAAGCTGTTAATTTTGGTACCACAAAATTAATTTTCAAAAAATAGTGAAGTGATGATGTCATGGAACTATTAATCTTATTGCCTCTGTTCCTTGTACAGACTGTGTGAAGATAAGTCATCAACTCTCTTTCCTGTTTTTGTTAATAAAATCATATTTAGACCTATGTATAAAAAAGAAGTGTGTGAAGACCACCATTTCCATCTTTGAAAATTTTACTTGCAAAAAGAAGTCTGTGAAGAAATACATGAAAATTTCAGCACTATTGCTATAGTCTTTGAAATTAACCCATAATTTCAAAAAACCTAATGGCTTAACAAATTATTATTCTGTTAAGAATATTTAAATTGACATCATTGTATCCTAGAAGATATAATTCTGAGATTATTTTTCAAAAGCCCAGAGAAGTCCTTTTGTAAGTCCTTTCTTTTCTATTTATTCCAAAAGATCTATAATAAATTCCACTTTTGAATCTTTATTTGAAAAGCTAACTTGAGAATCTTTTTCTCATTTAAATAAACAGAGCCAATCTTCTATCCAAAGACCTTGGATAGTAACTGGGGAAAAAGAGCAAAGATTTCCTTAATCTTACAAAGATATGTTGTAGGACTATGTATTTGCAGAATTTATTCTGAGTTTTGTTTTGATGGATATATATAGCCCGGCAGAATAAAGGAAGCCCATGTGACTGGGGTGATCAAATATTTGCCTTAGACAATTCTGGCTTATATTTTTGTTCCAGAATGATTATTAATAGCATATCCCCTTTCACTCTCAGAAATGTCTTCCTCTTTGGATCATAATGCAGTCTTTGTCTAATCTCACACTCCACAATATTCATAAAAATGATTATTTATAAAAGGTAAATCTACTGTGTCACTACCTGGCTTAATAATTCTTCATTGTTTCACCATCACCTTCAATAACAACCTCATGATTTACATCATTAAATCATTTAAATCTCCAAGTATTTCCCCCCCCAACCTTCATATTCAAATAGTCAAATGTCTATTCAATATTTCATTTCATTTGGAGTCATCCCTTAGACACCTCAATGTCAGAATGTAGCAAACTGATATATCAGCTTTTTCTATAAATACCTGTTATTCTATCTGTGAGGTTATGTTGCCATCACCATTCATTCATATTTGGACATCAGGTTGTTTTCCTTTATTGTTGTTTCCTCCTATAATTCTACTGTAACAGTGAACTCCAATGTGAATAATCACTTGCATATGAAGGAGGTTGGTATCCCATTGAATACAAAGTCATGAATGGTGTCCTGGATAGATAGCACCATCTCTTCCAAGAGGGGGTTCATAAACTGTTCACAGTGCATCTCAAGATTTCATTATCTTCAAATAAAAGTGGAAAGAAAAGAATGTGAAGTGTCAGCCATGGGGAGAGTTTAAAGACTAGGTCTGGAATAGGGTGTGTTACGCCCATATTCCATTGACTACAATTTGGTGACATACCTCCACCAAAGGCATGTAGTATGGCTGAGTGCCTAGGAAGAGGAGAAAATAGATTATGTGAAAGGCTGGATAATAATAGCTTTGCCATATTTTCCACCATCAGCAATGCTCATTACAACTTTTCACTGCCATCATTTTATTTCCTAAATATTTGTTAATTCTTATTCTCCCTAGTTATACCACCATTGCACATAATTACTTCTTCCCTATACTAGAGCAATAGTCTCCTAAATCAAATACTGCATTATAAAGATCCTATCTGGGTGATCCTTTCCAGAAAGCTTACTCTGACCCCTCTGACTCAACTAAATGTACTTCTTTTTGCCTCTAACACACTCTATGTATGCTTTTTATTATGTTTATTATGTCTTATAATTTTTCTTATTTCAAATATTTGTATATTCTCTTTACTATAAAATCTTCAGAGATGAATTTTATTTTAAATTTTAGTTTCTGTAACATCTTCCAGAATTTTTGCATCAGTAATATATCGTGCTCATTTTAATGGAGAAGAAATGGGTTGCTTTTCTCACACTGTTATACTGGCAGGGGTGATAAAAATAGGCCATTTCTGGATTTTAACTCACATTCTGAGTAAACTCTTCAGTTCTTTTAGTTCTTATCTTTCAACGTAACTGGTCATATTTCTTTTTCAAGCACTCCTTTTTACCCTTACATACCAACCCAAAGAATATTTTCTTGTCTCCAAAAAGGAAAACTTTTCTATTGTATTTTTATCCATTGTCATTGCTAAAGTGATAGCTATTTCCAGGCTCTTAACCCTGATATGTCTACAATTTTCTATCAAACATTTTAAGATACATGTTTCATTTGTAGCTATGTGTTAATGGTTTTAAGTTAGAAAGTTGAACATAAAGAACATTTAGTTGGGCTAAACAGAAAACACACCCTAGAAATATCAACTAATCTTTAATCAAACCCAGAGGCCATCCTGCCAATGCTGCAATGATCTTTCTGTATTTCAGCAGAGATATAATGATTTTTATAAATGAATGTTAAGAATAGATTCTCAGAAGTGAAAGAAGGCACTTGTTAATTAGCATAATGAATATTAGAAATAAGCTTTTATTGGTGAAATTAGCATGGTGACTATGGTATTGTGAAGGAGATTCATTTTTCTTTGATTAAGAATACTATAAAAAAAGGGGAGGAGGGGCAAGATGGCTGATTGGAGCCAGCTTTCAACAGATGCTCCCATCCAGAGGGAATGATAATGATCAGCAAGTACCAAATAAAGCTGAAGAATGGGAGCTGAGCTGAGAGAGATGCGTGAGAAATGCATATTACCTCTGCTGAGACAAGCTGCGACTCCAAAAAAGCAAAGTTCAGGTACAAAATTCATCCCAGAGGAAAAGTGTCCCTCCACTCCCACAAGAGTTTTTTTCTTTTCTTTTGCTTGCTGTAGATATTCTATAGGTGAGTGGTGAACTAAGGAACTCTTGCCTCACCCCAGGGGAGAGAGTTGTAGAAAGTGGAGACTACTTCTCCAGAGGGACCCTGCTGTGACCCTGAGCACTCTCTTGCCAGGCATGAAAGTTGAACTAATATTTTCCCTGCCATTTTGAACTTTTAGTCCACCCTTCCACCCTCACCTGATGGTCCAGAAGCCTAACTCCTGCAGAGACCAAAATGTCTGTGGTTCATTGCCAGGTTCGGGCATTGCAAAGGCCTTGGAAGAAAAGCTGCACTGTAACAGTGAGCCCAGCAGTAGTGCAGACAAAGAGGGAGAGACTGTCAGGGTAGGCTCTGCAAAAGTGCAGACCAGCTATGGGAGAAGGCTTGCAAGCCACACGTCTGCCCTGCCAGAACTGAGCACCCCAGCCCCACCCTGCTGGAGCCTCGTGCCTTGTGCTCCACCCTGCCAGAGCTGCTTGCCAGGCACTTCACTCTGCTGTTGGAGCCATGCCAATGCTCCCAGATCCACCACTACAGTCACCTCCCTGGTCATGCGAGCCACCTGGGAGCTCTGCAGGGACACCTCCCATGAAAATTCAGGAACAGTAGAGTGATCCTGCAGGAGTCTAATCTTGGAGAGACACCTCCCCAGATCTAAGGATTGCCAGAGGATGCCAGACCTCTCCCTATAGGGATACCAGTTCTGCAGAGTGGCTAGGGAAAAGGCGTGGTGGCTGAGGGAGAAAACCATTTGTTGACTTGTCATCCTCAGGTTTGGACTGAGTTCAGGTGGAACACTCCCCAGTTGCCATCCAGTACCTGAGGCAGGCAAGAATGACCTCCCCCTTTGCATATCTACTTATTGGAGGAGGCAGGACCACAGCCCGGTGGGGTTTCTAGTGATGGGGCATGAAAGAGGTACAAGGTGAGGAAAGAGATACCAGCCTCCTGGTTCAACTGTACTACTGGGTGGACCTTTCTGACTCTATAGAATACTGGAGCGAGCCACATTTGAGCAGACAGTAGACCTCTGCTATCTAGTTGCTGGAGACCTTTCGAACTCGTTCACTTGAGAGTTGGTACTGCCTGGATCAATTGGTTTAGAACTCCTAAACTGGGCCAATGTCCCAAGGATCCTCTTGGATGGTACCCTGGTAGTGTGGCAAAGGGAAGGGTTGATTTTCTTCTTCCAGTTGTTGCCCTTGGGAGGCAAGGTGTCTCAGTCAATTGTATTTCTCCACAGCTGAGAGCTCAAACCAGAGTCACTGATCCACTAGGATTAGACAAAGACCAGGTGAATACAAGACAGAGCCACTTAACCCCATCCCACCAAGCAGGTCCCCAAAGCCTCAGACTGTAATACTGTATGGGTCCTTTGTAAAGCTGTAGGGGAAAAAGCTAAGGTCACCAGTCCCAGATTCTTGGCAAAGGGTTGGTTAACCACAACTCCAGGAGCCCTCAGTCCAATTTCACCGTATCTGCCCATCTAGCCAAATGGTGAAAAATAATCATGGGGAGGAATCAGTGGAAAAATTATGGCACCATGAATAATCAGAGTAGATCAACTCCCCCAAGAAATGACAAAACAGATACACCAGATGAGACTCTTCATAAACAAATGGCTGAGATGTCAGAAATCGAGTTCAGAATTTGGATGGCAAATAAGATCAATAAAATAGAGGTAAAGATGGAATTAGAATTTCAAGGAGTAATTCAAAAGTTCTGTGAAGAATTCAATGAATTCAAAGACAAAAATCACCAAAGATTTTCACACATTGAGGCAAGCACCTACAGCCCTTAAAGATCTGAGAAATGCACTAGAATCCCTCAGTAACAGAATGGCGCAGGCAAGAGAAAGGATCTCTGACACTGAAGACAAAGCTTTTGAACTCTGCCAAAAGCTCAAAGAGGAATAGAAGAGGAGAGAAAATTCTCTCATTCCCTGAGAGATTTGTGGGACCACACCAAAAGAGCAAACAATCGCCTTGTAGGAATCTCTGAAGGAGAAGAGGTTTCCTGGAAAGGCCCAGATGCTCTACTCCAAGAGATAATAGAAGAAAACTTCCCAACCATGGCAAGAGATTCTGAAATCCAGATAGCAGACAGTTTCAGAACCCCAGTAAGACTCAATCCAAATCCAAACAAAGCATCTCCTAAACACATTATAATTAACTTTGCCAAGTTAATATGAAGGAGAAAATTCTGCAAGAAGCCAGACATAAGAAAACCATAAACCACAAGGGGAAGAATATTAGAATGACTGCAGATCTCTCTGCTGAAAACTTTCAAGCTAGAAGAGGATGGTCATTGACCTTTAACCACCTAAAACAAAATAACTTTCAACCCAGGATCCTGTATCCAGCTAAACTGAGTTTCATTTATGATGGAAAAATTAAATACTTTAATAACATTCAATGTTGAAGAAATTTGCTATAACTAAACCAGCTCTCCAGGATATTCTCAGACCCATCCTCCACAATGAGAAGCACAATGCTCTACCACCAAAGTAAACTCACTCAGAAACTTTTGATCAAACTCCAATTTCCACAGTGGTGAAAGGATAAAAATGTTCACTGGATTTTTGAAAAACTTGATATCCAAAATTCTACCAGGCTTATCAATATTCTCAATTAATATGAAAGGCTTAAATTTTCCTGTAAAGAGGCACAGGTTGGCTGACTGGATACAAAAATTCAGGGGAGATATCTGCTGAAGACAAGAATCTCATCTTATCTTAAAAGATAAATATAGACTAAGGGTGAAGGGATGGTCATCTATAATTCAGGCAAATAGAAATCAGAAAAAAGCAGGTGTTGCAATTTTATTTGCACATATAATAGGCTTTAAAACAACCAAAGTGAGGAAAGATAAGGATGGTTACTTCATATCTGTTAAGGGTAACACTCAACATGATGAGATTTCAATTATTAACATTTATGCACCCAACCAGAATGTGCTTCATTTTATAAGAGAAACTCTAACAGACACGAGCAACGTGATTTCCTCTAACACCATAACAGAGACTATCTTCCTCCAGAAATTTTAACACCCCTTTGGCAGTGTTGGGTAGATCCTCAAATAAGAACCTCAGCAAAAAATTTTAGACTTAAACTTAACCATTCAACAATTGGATTTAACAGATTTCTACAGGATATGTCATCCTAACAAAACTTAATACACATTCTTCTCATCAGCCCATGGAACATCCTCCAAAATTTACATCTTAGATCACAAGCATAACCTCAGAAAATTTAAAAGAATAGGAATTATTCCTTGTATTTTATTGGACCATCATGGAATAAAAGTTGTACTCAGTAACAAGAATCTGCATACTCATACAAAATCATTGAAACTAAACAACCTAATGCTGAATGATAGCTGGGACATAAATGAGATTAAGAAGGAAATTACCAAATTTTGGATCAAAATGATGATGAAGATACAAATTACAAGAACCTCTGGGATACTGCAAAAGCAGTCCTAAGAGAGAAATTTATAGCATTACAAGCCTTCCTCTAAAGAATGGAAAAAGAAGAAGTCAACAACTTAAAGGCACACTTCAAGTAACTGAAAAAAGAAGAACATTCCAACCCCAAACCCAGCAGAAGAAAAGAAATAACTGAAATTAGAGCAGAATTAAATCAAATTGAAAACAAAAAAATTATACAACAGCTCAATAAAACAAAAAGTTGGTTTTTTAAAAAGTCAATAAAATAGATAAAGCTTTGGATAACCTAACCAGGAATAAAAGAATAAAATCCCTAATTTCATCAATCAGAAATGATAGGGCCAAATAACAACAGACTCCTCAGAAATTGAAAAAACCTTTAATGAATATTACAAAATACTCTATTCTCAGAAGTATGAAAATCTGAAAGAAATTCACCAATACTTGGAAACACACTACCTTCCTAGACTTAGCCAGAAAGAAGTGGAAATGTTGAACAAGCCTATATCAAGTTCTGAAACAGCATCAACTGTAAGAAATCCCACCCCCCCAAAAAAAGCCTGGGACCAGATGGCTTCACATCAGAATTCTACCAAACCTTTAAAGAATAACTAGTACCTACATTACTTAACTTTTTCCAAAACCTAGAAAAAGAAGAAATACTTCCCAACCCACTTTATGAAGCAAATATCACCCTGTTACCCAAACCAGGAAAAGACCCAACAAGAAAAGAAAATTATAGACCAATATGTCTAATGAATATTGATGCAAAAATATTCAATAAGATCCTAGCAAACAGAATCCAGCAACACATCAAACATATTATACATCATGACCAGGTGGGTTTCATCCAAGGGTCCCAAAGATGGCTCAATATATGTTAAATCTATAAATATAATTCATCATATAAACAAAATAAATAACAAAGATCATATGATACTCTCAATTGATGCAGAAAAAGCTTTTGATAATATCCAGCATCCTTTCATGATCAGAAAACTTAAGAAAATAGGTATAGAAGGAAAATTTCTTAAACTGATAGAGGCCATCTACAGCAAACCCACAGCCAATATTGTATTGAATGGAGTAAAATCGAAATCATTTTCACTCAGATCAGGCACTAGGTAAGGTCTCCACTGCTTTTAAACATTGTAATGGAAGTCTTAGCCATTACAATCAGACAAGAGAAGGCAATCAAGTGTATCCAAACAAGATCAGAGGAGATGAAACTGTCACTCTCCCAGATGATATGATTGTATATTTGGAAAACCCCAAGGACTCAGCTACAAAACTCCTGGAAGGGATCAAGGAATACAGCAGCATCTCAGGATACAAAATCAGTACTCACAAATCTGTAGCCTTTATATATACCAATAAAAGTCAAGGTGAAAAAACAATTGAGGACTCTATTCCCTTTATAATAGTGTCAAAGAAGATGAAATATCTGGGGTGTATCTAACAAAGGACGTGAAACATCACCATAAAGAGAACTATCAAACTCTGAGAAAAGAAATAGCTAAAGATCTTAACAAATGGAAAAACGTGCCATGTTCCTGGCTGGGAAGAATTAACATTGTTAAAATGTCTATACTACCCAAAGCAATCTACGTATTTAATGCAATCCCTATTAAAGCACCTCTGTTATACATTAAAGATGTGGAAAAATTAGTACTTTGTTAGTACTTAGTTTTATATGGAATTAGTACTTTATTAGTACTTTGTTTTATATGGAAACAGAAAAAAACCTCAAATGGCCAACACATTACTCAGAAATAAAAACAAATCAGGAGGAATTATACTACCATACTTCAGACTATACTATAAATCTATAATGATCAAAACAGGATGGTACTGGCACAGAAATAGAGAGGTTGATGTATGGAACAGAATTTTAAACCAAGAGATGAATCCAGACTCTTATCATCATTTAATCTTTGATAAGCCTATCAAAAATATAAATTGGGGGAAAGATTCCCTATTTAACAAATGGTGCTGGGTGAATTGGCTGGCGACTTGTAGAAGATTGAAACTGGGCATACACTTTTCTCCTCTCACTGGTTAAAGAACTTAAACTTAGGACATGAAACTATAAAATGTCTTGGAGAGAGTACAGGGGAAACACATGCAAAAATTGTTCTCGAGAATACTTTATGAGGAGGACCCCCCCACCTTGCAATTGAAGCAACATCAAAAATACTTTACTGGGATCTGATCAAAATAAAAAGCTTGTGCACTGCCAAGAACACAGTAAGTAAAGTGAGTAGACAACAATCAGAATGGGAGAGGATTTTTGCAGGTTATATTTCTGACCAAGGACTAATAACCAGAATCCACAGAGAACTCAAACTTATTAATAAGAAAAGAACACATGATCCCATTTCATTGTGGGCAAGAGACATGAACAGAAGCTTCTCTAAAAAAGACAGGCACATGGTCTACAGACACATTAAAAAATGCTCATTATCCATAATTGTCAGAGAAATGCAAACCAAAACTGCTTTGAGATATTATCTAACTCCAGTAAGAGTAGCCCATATCACAAAATCCCAAAACTATAGATGTGGATAAAAGGGAACACTTCTGCACGGCTGGTGGGAATGCAAGCTAGTATGTTTCTTTTGGAAAGAAGTTTGGAGAACACTCAGGGATCTAAATGTAGACCTGCTGTTTGATCCTCCAATTCCTCTACTAGGTGTATATCCAAAAGACCAAAAATCACTTGGCAAAAAAGATATTTGTATCAGATTGTTCATTGCAGCTTAATTCATAATTGCCAAGTCATGGAAGAAGCCTAAGTGCCCATTGACCCATGAATGGATTAATAAATTATCATATATATCAATTCCTGAGATACTTTACTAAGAAGAATATTTTCCATCTCCATCCATGTAAACATTATGTGGAATTGAAAAAAATATCTAATGTACTCAGTATTACTATGAAACCAATTTATAGTCCCTCACACTTTGAAATGATAGATGAATCACAACTATAGCCCAGGGTGAAGGAGGGAAGGGAAGAGTGATGGGAAGGGAGAGGGGTGGTTTGATAGATGGAGGGTTAATGGTGGGACCTCATCTATGGAGCATATTACAAGGGTGCAAGTCAAATCTATCAAGTATAGAACACAAATGTCTTAACACTGTGATTAAGTAAATGAGGTGAAAGCTATGTTAATTAGTAGGATGTAAGCACTCCAATTTGTATAAGTAATCAACACATTGAATCCCACAAAGGCACAAATGTATTCATGATCTATGTATATGTGACTTAATTAAAAAATGAAAA
>CAUYON010044855.1:0-10964 GCA_963573935.1 Arctocebus calabarensis
CATCCCACAGATAAAGAATATACATTCTTCTCATCAGCCCATGGAACATTCTCCAAAATTGATCATATCCTAGGACACAAAACAAACCTCAACAGAATCAAAAGTATTGAAATTTTACCTTGTATTTTCTCAGACCGCAAGGCACTAAAGGTGGAACTCAACTCCAACAAAAACGTTCAACCCCACACAAAGGCATGGAAACTACACAACCTTCTGTTGAATGACAGTTGGGTGCAGGAAGAAATAAAACAATAAATCATTAACTTCTTTGAGCACAACAACAAAGAAGACACAAGCTACCAAAACCTGTGGGATACTGCAAAAGCAGTTCTAAGAGGAAAATTTATCGCTTTAGATGCCTGCATTCAAAAAACAGAAAGAGAGCACATCAATAAACTTCACAAGCCATCTTACGGAATTGGAAAAAGAAGAACAACCTAAGCCTAAACCCAGCAGAAGAAGAGAAATATCCAAAATTAAATCAGAGATCAATGAAATTGAAAACAAAAGAATCATTCAGAAAATTAATGAAACAAGGAGTTGGTTTTTTGAAAAAAAAAATAAAATGGCCAGACTAATCAGAATTAGAAAAGTAAAATCTCTAGTAACCTCAATCAGAAATGATAAAGGGGAAATTACAACTGATGTTACAGAGATACAAGAGATCATCTCTGAATTCTACCAGAAATTCTATGCCCAGAAATTTGACAATGTGATGGAAATGGATCAATATTTGGAGTCACACCCTCTCCCTAGACTTAGCCAGGAAGAAATAGAGCTCCTGAACAGCCCAATTTCAAGCACTGAGATTACAGAAACAATCAAAAATCTTCCAACCAAAAAAAGCCCTTGTCTGGATGGTTTCACACCAGAATTCTATCAAACCTTCAAGGAAGAGCTTATTCCCATACTGCAGAAATTATTCCAAAAAATTGAGGAGGAAGGAATCTTCGCCAACACGTTCTACGAAGCAAACATCGCCCTGATACCAAAACCAGGAAAAGACCCAACTAAAAAGGAGAATTTCAGACCAATTTCACTCATGAATATAGATGCAAAAATTCTCAACAAAATCCTAGCCAATCACTAAAAAAGTTATACATCATGATCAAGTAGGTTTCATCCCATGGGTGCAAGGCTCATCCCTAATTATTAGAGAAATGCAAATCAAAACCACCCTGAGATACCATCTAACTCCAGTGAGAATGGCCCACATCACAAAATCTTAAAACTGCAGATGCTGGTGTGGATGTGGGGAGAAGGGAACACGTTTACACTACTGGTGGGGCTGCAAACTGATACAACCTTTTTGGAAGGTACAACCTTTTTGGAAGGAAGTATGGAGAACTCTCAAAGAACTCAAGCTAGACCTCCCATTTGATCCTGCAACCCCATTACTAGGCATCTACCCAGAAGGAAAAAAATGCTTTTATCATAAGGACACTTGCACTAGACTGTTTATTGCAGCTCAATTTACGACTGCCAAAATGTGGAAACAACCTAAATGCCCACCAACCCAGAAATGGATTAACAAGCTATGGTATATGTACATTATAGAATACTATTCAGCCATTAAAAAAAATGGAGACTTTACAGCCTTTGTATTAACCTGGATAGAAGTGGAACACATTATTCTGAGTAAAGCATTTCAAGAATGGAGAAGCATGAATCCCATGTACTCAAGTTTGATATGAGGACAATTAATGACAATTATTCACATGGTGGGGGTGAGGGAAGGGGAGAGCAGAGAAAGAAAGAATGAGGGAGGGGTGGGGAAAGGAAGAGAAGAGAGAGAGGCAAGGAGCAAGGGGTGTGGGGTCTTGGTGTGTGCCACACCTTTTGGGAGCAAAACACTATTGTAAGAGGGACTTTACCCAACAAATACAACCAGTGTAACATGGTTTTTTGGACCCTCAATGATTCCCCAACAATTAAAAAAAAAGAAAGGAAAAGAAACCTGAGGAACAGAAAAAAAAAAAGTTTCTATGAGATTCAGAAAGTCATGAAAACAGCTCAGCTCAAAGAAAGGAGTTTCACTAGCCATAAACTGGATGTGTCCCACATTTTTGTTCAGGCTTATTTTCTAGGGCCCCAGATTTTCAGCTGAACATTTATATGGAAATGTCTAAAAGCCCCATATGTCCCACAAAATACAAAAAGTCAAAAACTGAGCACTGAAGGAAAGAAAATCAACAAAATTGCCTGGAATTACACAAATATCACACCAGAACAAGCTCATTCCCTGCCTGAGAATCAAACCAAGGACACCGAAAAGAAAGAAGAGAGCTTTAACCATTAGCCCACAAGGTAAATTGGCCTATTCTATCATTCCTACCACAATCATGTTCAAAGGATTTTTTTTCTCTGCTTTGAATTAAATATCTGTTCTACAATTTTGTCAAGAGAGTTGTTAAAGCTAGTCATGTTCTTCTTAGTTCTGATCTTTCTATAAATCCAAGTAAGTAAAACAGTACGGTAGGCACAGACATAGCTCCACAAGATGAACTGGGGGGCTTCCCTCCTGCTGATTAGTGCCCAAGATGACTCTTCCAAAATGAATCTCAGCAAGATCTCAGAGTGAATGCCCCCAACGTTGGTATGCAGAGTCCTGTGACCCTAGTATAGAAACCCTTTGCTGTGGCAGTGCCTGTAGCTTAGTGGGTAGAGTGCTTGCCACATACACCCAGGCTGGTGGGTTTGAACTCAGCCTGGGCCTGTTAAACAACAATGACAACAACAACAACAACAACAACAAAATAGCCAGGTATCATGGTGGCCGCCTGTAGTCCCAGCTACTTGGGAGGCTGAGGCAAAAGAATCACTTGAGCCTAAGAGTTTGAGGTTGCTGTGAGCTGTGATGCCATGGCACTCTACCGAGGGCAACATAGTGAGACTCTGTCTCAAAAAAAAAGAAAGAAAAAAAAGAAACCTTTTGCTGTCCCCAAACTGTACCCCTGAGATAAAATGAAGCAGAGAGACATAGGGAGAGTAAAGAGGAGCCACAATCAAAGCATGGATCTCACACATAGGCATGCACACACAGAGACACAGATCTCACCCACATGCATGCGTGGATCACATGCACACATGGAGACATGGATAAAAGGCCTTTCAAGGTCAGACTAAAATTTCAAATCAACAAGATGACCCCCCAACATCTAATGGGGTAAAATTTCCCCAACACACAAGATCCTTCCTATGATATAGAAAAGGCCAACCAAGACTTACCACAGACAATCAGGAGGAGGAATATAGGGTTGTCTAAAACTTCTTCCAGTTTTAAAAGTCCAAGCACCCTGGGTTAACAGTGTCCCACCAGAAGGATGACACTAGAGATGGCTTTCGGCCAAACAGCTGCTAAGGCACATCCTTAGGTCTGCCCTCATTGTGAGAAGATGCTGAGCAGGTGCCTATGAGGGTGATCCTATATGAGCCTCCAGTTTGTTGCTGCCTTGCCAGGTTCATCTGCCTTCTGCCCAAGAGAAATCCAATGTCCAGAGACAGTAGTGTTTACGGTACAGAAAGGGTTTATTCTGTATAGTGCTAAGTGGAATGGAAGAAATTCCTTAAATCTACATCTCTGAGAATTTGGGTGGAGGGGATAAGGTTTATAATGAGTTTGGTGGACAAAAGATTAGTCAATTGGGGTCTGTGATTGGCTGGGTTCAGGTGAAACCATTAGTCCTTAGAGCCACTGTCTAGGTAGGCAGTTATTGGAATTCAGAACCTTGGGTGGAGGGTCCAAAACCACTTTAGTCAGTTCCTTGGCCTCAGTGGGCTGTCAATCCACTGGAATTCAGGTCCTGGAAGATATATAACAATGAACCCTAGGTTCTGAACAGGTGATGTTATTTACAGAGAAAAGCTAAAAAATCTTTACTCATACCAGCTGTGCCCCTTAGAGTAGCTATTATGGAGACTCAAACAAGGGGATAGTGATTAACTATTATCAAGCAAACTTGGGGACAGTGGCTGATTATCATCATTATTTTAGCTGGGTCTAGTCCTTCACAGGATTTCAGGGACTTTTGCTTTTAACCACCAATATATATCATTCTCTCAATGTTACTTATACTCCTCCCTGCCTCTAGTCCATCTTCCCTGACTTCCCTGCTGGAGAGATCCTTCTCAACTGTAAAATAGGCCATATGATTACTTCTGCTTAAAAAAAAAAAACAAACCAAAAAGAAAGGGAAGAGGAGAGAAAAAACAATTCAGTACTGTCCCAGTCTCTTAAGGGATAAAGTCTCACATTCTTTAATCTAGTGCCCTATGACTTTTTGTGATATGTCCTTTGTCTCACCAATCAACCCTACAACCTCCTCTCTACCTTGAAATGCAGCTTCCTCTGACCCAGCCTGCCCAAATGCTAGTAGTTGCTCATGCTCTTCCTCTGCCTGGAATAACTTTCTCTCTCTTTATCTCTAGCTCTGTCTCTATCATCTCTCACATCCTCCTAGAGAGATCCAATTTTCTCATCCTTCAAAGCTTAGCTCAATCTGTATGTTCATATGCCCATAATTACACATGCATAACTTTCATGGCAAACTTATTCTTCAATGCTCTGCCTCATCTGTCTGTCTGACCTGTGAGGCTATCATCTGAAGGTTACTCTTTCCTAATTTTATAAGCTATATGAGGTATAATTCAAGTTCCCAACAATGTCAATGAAATGGACACAAAATTGTGGTATATTCCGCCAATGGGATATTATGTAGCAATACAAATGAATTATCAGCTTGGCGCCTTTAGCTCAAGCAGCCAGGGTGCCAGCCACATACACCAGAGACACACCAGAGCTGGCGGGTGCGAATCCAGCCCAGGTCCAGAGAACAACAATGACAACTACAACCAAAAAATAGCCAGGCATTGTGGCGGGTGCCTATAGTCCCAGCTACTTAAGAGGCTGAGGCAAGAGAATTGCTTAAGCCCAGGAGTTGGAGGTTGTTGTGAGCTGTGACGCCACAGCACTCTGCCTAGGGCAACGTTTTGAGGCTCTGTCTCAAAAAAAAAATTATCTTTTCATTACAAACATAAAATTAAGTCTTCCACGTATATAAAGTATAAACCATGCAAAACTAAACTATACTCTTAGACGTCAGAGTGGTGGCTCCTCTGGACAGTGACTGGGAAGAGACACAAGTAGGCTTTTTAGGGTGCTGGTCAATTTCTTTTTCTTTTTCTTTCTTTCTTTTTTTTTTTTTTTGAGACAGAGTCTATGTCACCCTCTGTAGAGTGCTATAGCATCACAGCTCACAGCAACCTCAAACTCTTGGCCTTGAGTGATTCTCTTGCCTCAGCCTCCCAAGTAGCTAGGACTGCAAGTGCCCACCACAATGCCCAGCTATTTTTTTCTTTTTGTTGCAGTTGTCATTATTGTTTAGCAAGTCCAGGCTGGGTTCAAGCCCACCAGCCTGGACTTGCTATGGGCACTGAGCCTTGTCAATTTCTGTTTCTTTACTTAGGTATGTTCATTTTGCCCAAGCTCATCAAGTTGTCCATAATTTTTGTGCACTTTTATGTGTGTATGTAATACTTGAATAAAGGCAAAACTAAACCAAGATGTAAACCATGAAGAGAAGAAAGGTAAGAAGTAAACACCATAAACTTCATGATGATGGTTACCTCTGGAGGAAAGAGAAGGAGCTCTGATTGGCAAAATTCACCCAGAGGACTTCTATGGTGCTAACAATTTTATAATTCTTAACCTGAGTAGTGGTTATGTATGTGTTTGATTTGTAATTATTCTTTAAAAGTGAATATTTGTTTTGTGTACTTTTATGTATATATAATATTTTACCATAAAAATATTTTTATAAGTACATATGTTTCCCGAATACAGTTGCAAAGCAAATAGTGCAAAAGAAAATGCAAAGTGCAATAGAATATCTATAGTATGCTATCTTGTGTATAAGAAAGGAGAAGGAATATATTTCATTCATTTGTGGAGGAAAAAACACAGAAAAAGGGTAAACCAGAAACTAGTGAGATTTATTACCTACAGGGAATCGGTGGCAATGGAATGGAAAGGATGAGCAAACATGATGGGATATTGGGGATGAAGGAATGATACTTCTCTGGATGTAATTTTTCACATAGTTTTGACTTTAAAAATTCCATTAATGTTTCACATAATCCATCATCAAAGGCGGTGGGAGGAACAGAATACAAACAAATAAGCCCATTTCAATTTAACATGACTATATTGAAGGGGGGAAACCAAAAAAAGTTGTAAACAAATATCAAACGTTAGTAGTTTTATTTTTCACAGTTATGTGGGCTGACAATTCTGAAAATACTGAACGTGTATCCTATGATTGAATAAACAAGTAAATATATTATGAATAATGAGAAACAGGTTTCTCACTGTCAGAGAAGGGAATTAGAAACACAGAAAACAAGTCAGAAGCAGTGGCTCATGCCCATATCTTAGCACTTTGGGAGGCCAAGGCAAGAAGATCTTTTGAGGTCAGGAGTTCAAGGCCATACAGGGCAATATGTTGAGACCCTGTCTTTGCCAAAACATTAAAAATTTAATTTAATTTAAAAAAATCCAGGTGTAGTGTAATGCCCCTGTAATCTCAGCTACTCAGGAGGTTGAGAGGGGCAGAATCATTTGAGCCCAGGAGTTTGATGACGCAGTGAGCTACAATTCTGCCACTGTACTCTACCCTGAGCAACGGAGCAAGATCTCATCCCAAGAAAGAAAAAGAAAAGAAAGAGAGGAGAGGAGAGAAGAGGACAGGAGAGGAGAGGAGAGGAGAGAGGAGAGGAGAGGTAAGGCGAGGTGAAGAGAAAGGAAAAATGAAAAGAAAAGAGAAGAAAAGTGAAGAAGGAAAGCAAGAAGGCTAGAATGAACCTTGTGGATTGGGATTAGAATTAGACGTTCAGTGTGAGCTCATGGTTTTTAAGATGATACAGACATAATATACGTAGACAGATGATGTATAAATGGATGGATAGATAGATATGTATATGTAGGAATATATATATATATATATTATGTCTGACAATAAAAGTGTGTGAACTTGCCAGTGTGTGCTGATGTTGGCAACTCTGTACGAACAACTTGCTAAGGTTTCCTAACCTTGGTATATCAGTGTCTCACAGTAGTGTTCATATCAACGTGTGACAGTGTCATGTTGAGTGGTGTTCGTTATTGTTGTTGCATGTTTGTGTGCTGTCACTAGAATGTTGGAGCTTAAATTAGAGCAATGAACAAAACTTCATAAATTTCTTGTTAAACTTGGCAAGAGTGGAAATGAAATCAGGGATGTGTTAGTCCAAGTTTATGGGGATAATGCCATAAAGAATGTGGCAGTGTACAAACGGATTAAACACTTTTCCTGAGGGGAGAAAAAGCATCACAGATGAAGAGAGGTCAGGGCAGCCAGTACAAGCAGAACTGACAAAAACTTGGCAAAAATTCATCAAATTCTGCTCAAAACCATCAGCTGACTGTGAGAAGCATAACAGACCAAGTGAAGCAGTTAGGAAAATCTTAACTGAAAATCTTGGCCAACAACTCTTGGTTCTTGCATCACAACAATGCACCAGTTCACATGGCTCTGTATGTGAGGGAGTTTTTAGCCAATAAACAAATACCTGTATAGAACAACCCTCTCTACTTACCTAATCTGGCCCCCAATGACTTTTTTTTTAACTGATAATAAAGGAAATATTGAAATGAAGACATTTTGATGACATTAATGGTAATATAACCACAGCTTTGATGGCCATTCCAGAAAAAGGGTTCTTGATTTGAAGGGTAGACTAGGTGCTGGCTAGCTTGGTCAGTGCATTGCTTCCCAAGAGGAATACTTCAAAGGGGACCACGGTGATACTCAGCAATGAGGTATGTACCACTTTTTCTGGATGAATTCATGAATTTAATTGTCAAACCTCATATATACATAAACATATATTCTAGCTCTGTCTACTGAGATGGCCTAGAAACAATGACCTCCCCCACAGTAGTAAGGGCACGCCGAATGCCCATATCATGTCATCTCTACCAAAAGAAATAACCTGGATTCTTGGAGAACTGACTGTGGCAGGAAAAGTACAAGAAGAGCCTGGAGCATCTTGTTCCAAAAAGTAAGAATGTGCCCAAAGAATAATGGGACACAAGAAAAGGACAAAGGCATATGACAGAGGAAAGGGCTGCCCTATCAAATTCTGGAAAAATTGGAGCATCAAAATAAATAATAAATGTAGCACTTTATAACACATTAAATAAAATAAGAATTAACACATCCATGATAAAAATTACCTGAATGAATAAATAAATGGAGGCAAAGAGAAAACCTTTCCTTGTGGAATGCAAACCAATAAATGTAGAAAGAATAATGAGAGGGAGGGATCTCTGCCCAGAAACATCCCTTTGGGGACGCAGGGAAACAACAAGAAATTTCTGGACCCCAGGAAAAGGCTTTTGCATTTGCTTGGTCTGAGGTTGTGGCTGCCACAGCTGTAACTACAACAGCAGCAAGATTGCAAACAGGAAAGGCCACAAAATAGAGACATAGACATTTAGAATCAAATAGAAAACCAGGAAATAAAACTATCATCCTACAGCCAAGATAAACCAAACAAGAACATACACTGGGGGAATGAATCCCTATTCAAAAAATGGTGCTGGGAGAACTAGATATCCACATATGAAGACTATAACTGGATCTACTCCTTTCTCCACTGACAAAAATTGATTCAAGATGGATAAAAGACTTAAATTTAGACTTGGCACCTGTGACTCAACAGGCTAAGGTGCCAGCCATGTACACCTGAGCTGGCGGGTTTGAATCCAGCCTGGGCTCGCCAAACAACAATGATGGCTGCGACCAAAAAATGGCCCGGAATTGTGGCAGGTGCCTGTAGTCCCAGCTACTTGGGAGGCAGAGGCAGGAGACTCACTTGAGCCCAGGAATTGGAGGTTCCTGTGAGCTGTGATGCCACAGCAATCTATCCAGGGTGACAGCTTGAGGCGCTGTCTCAAAAAAAAAAAAAAGACTTAAATTTAAGGCATGAAATGGCAAAAATCCTCAAAGAAAGCATAGGAAAAACATTGACAGATATCAGTCTGGGGAAAGACTTTCTGAAGAAGACTTCGGTGGCAATTGCAACAACAAAAATAAACAGATGGAACTTAATTAAACTGAAAAGCTTCTGTGTGGCTAAGGACACAATAACCCAAACAAATAGACAACCTACACAATGGGAAAGGATATTTGCATATTTTGAATCAGACAAAAGCTTGATAACAAGGATCTATAGAGAACTCAAATTAACCCACATGAAAAAAGATAACAATCCCATATATCAATGGGCAAGAGACATGAATAGAACCCTCTCTAAAGAAGACAGATGAATAGCTAGCAAACATATGAAAAATGCTCATTGTCCCTAATTATTCGAGATATGCAAATAAAACTACCCTAAGATATCATCTAACCCCAGTGAGACTGGCCCATGTCACAAAATCTCAAAACTGCAGATGCTGGCATGGATGTGGAGAGAAAGGAAGACTTTTACACTGCTGGTGGGAGTGCAAACTAATACAACCTTTTTGGAAGGAAGTATGGAGGACCCTCAAAGAACACAAGCTAGACCTTCCATTGGATCCTACAATCCCATTACTGAGAATCTACCCAGAAGGAAAAAAAAATCCTTTTATCATAAGGACACTTGCACTATCCTGTTTATCGCAGCTCAATTTACAATTGTCAAAATGTAGAAATGGCCTGAATGCCCACCAAACCAGGAATGGATTAACAAGCTGTGGGGGAGGCTGGAAGATGGTGGCGGAGACAGTCCCATAACCCATCTCTCCCTGGTCAGCAGGTGAGAGGGAGGGAGCTCTGGATCTTTCCCTGTGGGAACTATTGGAGTGGATGGGCAGCTGGAGATGCACAGCGATTAGGAGGATTGTTGTGTTTGAAATATAGTTCATAACTGCGGAAACTCTTGTAAAGCATTTCCCCCTGCTCAGCGGAGGGGCAGCCGGCACCTCCCACAGGGAGGACAGCAGGTCGCAACTCACAAGACCTAATTGGAGAAAATTCCACCCAAGCATGGATCTCAGAGTTTGATGACCAGAAAGGGGTGCTGCTAGGATCCACAGAGACCGGGCAGCCCTTGCCTGAGCTGAAGGGACCGGACTCTGCTGGACAGACATATTGAAATGTCCAAAATGGCGAGCGCCTTTCCCCCACAACATTGAGAGTAGGTGACTTGTCAGCACTATACTAGGTGGGGACCCTGGTGAAGCCTGACTGAGCAGGGGGCATGGGATTCAAGGGTGTGGAAAAACACTTTGAGCTGTGGAAGTTGGCGAAGAGGGCCCCCAAGCACTTCAGCTGGAGAAAAAGCGGCAGTTCAAAGTGGCAGCAACAGCCCTGCAGGAACTCCCTCCCCTCCAGACGCCGCAACCATAGCAACCACCAACTCTGCAAATCGCAGTGTCACCACCACTGCAGCCACCTCCGTGAACCACAGCCACTGCAACCCCCTCTCCCACATCCACCCTGAGCCCCTCTCGGGCAGTCACCATGAGCCCTGCTTCCGCGGCTGCTGCAAGCTCCCCTCTCACAGCCTATGGCTGTTGCCAGACTGCGAGAGAGAGGGAGGGAAAAGAGGAGAGTTTTGGGACGACTTGTGCACCAAAGTTGGAGGTTAAGAGTTGGGGGTCGGATGGGAGTCTCGTTTGGGGCTGAGCACCCAATACAAAGCACCATTTCAAACGCAAACCGTTGGAGAAACTCCAAAAATGGCGACTGGCAAGATAGTGTGGTTTCCATAGTAACATTATAATCAGTAAATCACACATAAGCCTGAGAACCACTCACAGCGCCATCTGGTGTCCACAAAGTATATTGCATTATAAATTAATTCCACTTAAGTTGACATCAACAGCATACATAAGGACCTTTATTTCTATATATATATACAAGAACCTTTTTGAGGTT
>CAUYON010044858.1:0-30026 GCA_963573935.1 Arctocebus calabarensis
GCTTGAGCCCAGGAATTGGAGGTTGCTGTGAGCTGTGATACCACAGCACTCTATCCAGAGGGACAGCTTGAGGCTCTGTCTAAAAAAAAAAAGGAGTAATAGATTCAGCACAATTAGCTTTGGCAGTAAGAGTAATAGAAGTAAAATGGGAACTACCTGTATAATCGTCTAAAGAGAAATGACAGAATGAATTTTGTCACATGTACTTAACGTTTTTTGGTGTATGTACTTGAAGTTTAAGTACATAAGCCACTGTCGCCAGGGGCCCTCCCGATTTTTTTTTTTTTTTTGATTAGCCAGGTGCAGTAGTGGCTCATTCCTATAGTCCCAGCTACTTGGGAGGCTGAGTCAGGAGGATCACTTAAGCCCAGGAATTCAAGGTTACATGAGCTATGATCACAACAGTGCTTTCTAGCCAGGGAGACAGAGTGCAACGGAGTGAGACACAATAAGATCTTGTCTCTAAAAATGAGAGAAGGAAGGAAGGAACAGAGTGAGGGCAGGAGAGAGGACTGTCTGTCTACTGGGAGAGCAAAACAATTTAATTCTTTAGGAAAAAAAACTTCTAGCAGAAATAAAAATAAAGGATTTAGAAATAAGGACTTACAATAAAGGAGTTAGAAATTATTCCAAATTAGAACTATGTAACTGAGACAAAGAAAAATAAATGCACGTTAGATAGAGAAAGGTGTTCGCTTTCCCACCTGTGGTTAAACAGAGCCTAAGTATTAGACAAGATCTAGCAGCCAAACCACTTTCTAAAACATGCTGCTGCTTGTGCCTGAGAAGGAAGCCCTATCCCATAGTATTTCTACCGAAGAGCCAGCTACCTGACACTGCTTTTCTGCACCTTTGCTGTCCCTTACTCCTGTGGCTCTGATCGGCTCTGAGGTTCCAAGGCAGGTTAGACAGGGGGCAGCTGTAGGCTCCAGGAAGAGATGGTGGTGATAGAGGGGTCCATTCAGGCTGAGTCCTTCCAGAGGCCTGCTCCTGGCAAGAGTGTGCTTACTGCCCCGGGTGATCTCCTGCTCACTCCGATCCCCTCACTGGCAGGGGAAGGGACTAGGAACCCAGTGATCTGACATCAAAGACAGTGTGTCTATGTTAAATACAACCAATGTATTCTAAGTACCTAACAGTAGCCAGGGCCAGGAAGAGAGGGAGGAAGGGGAATGAAATCAAAACGCTGACCTGGAAAGCCAACAGGAAATCTAGCCAACGTACTCTCCTGGAGCACATAAGGACTCTTCTCTCTAGAACTTAAAGCCCTAATGATGAAAATATGAAAGTGGCCAGAATCTAAATGGAGTCACTTGTGTTAAAAAGCAAACACAAAAATACTGACAAATACAGCCCGGAAGGCTATGAAGAGAGGGTTCTCATGCTTGTACCCAATAATAAAAACTATCACAAATGATTCTTCAAAACTCATAACCGTACACAAAAGCCACTACAAACTTACACAAAAAATACGTCTGCAGGGACATCTGCCCAGCAACCGCTGGTCCAGTATCAGACTGGCTTCACCCTTGTTATTGATCCCTGTAGCCAGGGATTATCTCAAAATAGTTATGTAATCCTCTTTTATTTTCCCTTAAAAATTCTTGTGTCCCTTTACATCTTAAATATACACATAGTTTACCATGGCACCCAGATCCCTATTGCAAAGTTATATATATAACATATATATATATATATATATATATATATATATATATATATATTTGGAATTTGGAGTAGAATCTCACTCTGTTGCCCAGCCTACAGTGCCATGGCTTCACAGCTCACAGTAAGCTCAAACTCCTGGGCTCAAGTGATTCTCCTGCCTCAGTCTCCCAAGTAGCTGGGACTACAGGCACCTGGTACAACACCAAGCTAATTTTTCTATCTTTTTTTTTTCCTTTGAGAAGGAGTTTTACTCTGTTGCTGTGGGTAGAGTGCTGTGGCATCATAGCTCACAGCAACCTCAAATTCTTAGGCTCAAGAAATCCTCTTGCCTCAGCCTCACAAATAGCTGGGACTACAGGTACCCACCACAATACCTGGCTAGTTTTTCTATTTTTATTTTTTTGTTTGAGACAGTGTCTCAAGCTGTTACTCTGGGTAGAGTGCTGTGGCATCACAGTTCACAGCAACCTCAAACTCTTGGGCTTAAATGATTCTCTTGCCTTAGCCTCCCAAGTAGATGGGACTACAGGTGCACACCACAATGCCCAGCTATTTTTGTTTGTTGCAGTTGTCATTGTTGTTTAGCAGGCCCAGGCGGGGTTCAAACTCACCAGTCTCAGTGTATGTGGCTGGTGCTGTAACCACTGTGCTACAGGCACCAAGTCTACTTTCTGGGTAATTTAAATTTTTTTTTTTTTTGAGACAGAGCCTCAAGCTGTCCCTCTGGATAGAGTGCCATGGCATCACAGCTCGCAGCAACCTCCAATTCCTGGGCTCAAGCGAGTCTCCTGCCTCTGCCTCCCAAGTAGCTGGGACTACACGCACCCACCAGAATACCTGGCCATTTTTTGGTTGCAGCCGTCATTGTTGTTTGGCGGGCCTGGGCTGGATTCGAACCCACCAGCTCAGGTGTACGTGGCTGGCGCCTTAGCCCGTTGAGCCACAGGCGCCGAGCCATTTAATCCTTCTCCCTTTTTTTTTTTTGCAGTATTTGGCTGGAGCTGGGTTTGAACCCGCCACCTCTGGCATATGGAGCCGGCGCCTTAGTCTGTTGAGCCACAGGCACCGCCCTAATTTTAATTTTTTCACCGTGCTTTTCTGAATGTTGTAGTTCAACAGTGAGCATGTATGATGATCATGACAACATTAAAAAAGCACAGTGGAGGCTGAGGCTTCCCAAGTGGCACTTGTGTCATACCAGGACTTTGGGTAAAGTGCCTGCACCACACTCTCTCTCAGCCCTAAGTACCCTTCCAGGTAGCCCCCAGCTGCTGGCTTCTCGTCCAGTTTAGGGGGGGGTCTCCTCCAGAGCATACTGCCCTGCTCCCCATCTCTTTTCCTGACATCATGTTCTATCTGGTCCCAATTTGACTCCAGAGGATCTTTTTCCTTCCCTTCCAAGCTTTCCTGGGCTAAGTCCCTTTAAGCACCCATTTGACTTGAGCCAGTAGCATTTGGACTTAACTGATCATTAGGCAATGACTTTAAAAAATCTTATCCATCCTGGCTCGGCGCCTGTGGTTCAGCGGGCTAAGGCACCAGCCACGTACACCTGAGCTGGCGGGTTCAAATCCAGCCCGGACCCGCCAAACAACAATGATAGCTGCAACAACAACAACAAAAATGGCCAGGCGTTGTGGCAGGCGCCTGCAGTCCTAGCTACTTGGGAGGCGGAGGCAAGAGACTCACTTGAGCCCAGGAATTGGAGGTTGCTGTGAGCTGTGATGGCACAGCACTCTATCCTGGGTGACAGCTTGAGGCTCTTTCTAAAAAAAAAAAAAAAAAAAAAAAAAATCTTATCCATCCCTTCACTGTCTGTAATTTAGCCTGAGAGACTGCAGTGTCTGACTTTGCCAATAGGTGGTGCTGCCTAACACAAAAGTACTCTAGTCTACAGGTTCTCAAGATTGAGCTCAGGGATCATTAAAGTAATAATAATTGCTGGAGGGTTGTGCTGACATGGCATTGCTACATGAGAGCATGGGGACAAATTAACATCTAATACTAGCACTACCATCACTGCACAAGAATAGCCATTTCAATACCAAAAATAGATGACAAAAATCTCAGAATAAAGGTGGTACTTGAAATGGCATATTTAAAAAACATGGGCAGTACCTGTAGCACCAGCCCTATATGCCAGAGGTGGCAGTTTCAAACCCAGCCCCAGCCAAAAACTGCAAAACAAAACAAAACAAAACAAAACTCAATTGTATGATCCTTATCATTTCCCATCAGGCAAGTGAAAACTCAACTCTAGACCAGAGGTGGTACTGGAGTGGCCTTCAAAAACCATTGTTGGCTGGGCGTCGTGGTTCACACCTATAATCCTAGCTCTCTGGGAGGCTAAGGCAGATGGATTGCTCGAGCTCAGAATCTCAAGACCAGCCTGAGACAGAGCAAGACCATGTCTTTAAAAATAGCCAGGTATTGTGGTGGGCTACAACGATGTCTCAGCTACTCAGGAGCTCTCTCATGGCACTCTATCCAGGGTGATCATTTGACCCCAAGAGTTTGAGATTGCTGTGAGCTGTGAAACCACAGCACTCTGCTGAGGGTGACAAAGTGAAATTCTGTCTAAAAAAGAAAAAAAATAAGAAGAACCATCGTTGCTCTCACCAAGGATTCTAGGAGATGGAGGGTCCTCTGTTCCCTAAATTCACTTTCTTTCTTTTTTTTTTTTTTTGAGACAGAACCGCAAGCTGTCACCCTGGATAGAGTGCTGTGGCATCACAGCTCACAGCAACCTCCAACTCCTGGGCTCAAGCGATTCTCCTGCTTCCACCTCCCAAGTAGCTGGGACTATAAGCACCCACCACAAAGCCCACTATTTATTGTTGCAGCCGTCACTGTTGTTTGGCGCCGAGGCTGGATACAAACCTGCCAGCTCAGGTGTATGTGGCTGGCACCTTAGCCACTTGAGCCACAGGCGCCGAGCCTAATTTCTTTTTCTTTCTTTTTTTTTTTTTTGAGACAGAGTCTCACTGTATCACCATGGTGTCACAGCTCACAGCAACCTCCAACTCTTAATAGCTTAAGCTATTCTCTTGTCTCAGCCTCCCAAGTAGCTGGAACTACAGGAGCCACCACATGCCTGGCTAATTTTTTGTTGCAGTTGTCATTGTTGTTTGGCAGGGCCGCGCTGCATTGAAACCCACCAGCTCCAGTGTATGTGGCTGGTGCCCGCCTCTGAGCTACAGATGTCCAACCCTTAAATTCAATTTCTGTGATAATTAACTTGTTTCAAAGTAAGAACACCTGGCTTGGCACCTGTGGCTCAAGCGGCTAAGGCCCCAGCCACGTACACCTGAGCTGGAGGGTTCGAATCCAGCCCGGGCTCGCCAAACAACAATGACGGCTGCAACCAAAAAATGGCCAGGCGTTGTGGCGGGTGCCTATAGTCCCAGCTACTTGGGAGGCAGAGGCAGCATACTTGCTTGAGCCCAGGAATTGGAGGTTTGCTGTGAGCTGTGATGCCATGGCACTCTATCCAGGGTGATAGCTTGAGGTTCTGTCTAAAAAAAAAAAAAGTAAGAACATCTTTTGTTTGACTTGGTGCCCATACCACAGTGGTTACGGTGCCAGCCACATACACTGGGGCTGGCGGGTTCGAAACTGGCTAGGGCCGGCTAAACAACAACAACAACAAAAAAAAGAGCCAGGTGTTGTGGCGGACGCCTGTAGTCCCAGCTACTTGAGAGGCTAAGGTAAGAGAACCCCTTGAGCCCAAGAGTTTGAGGTTGCCATGAGCTATGACCATACGGCACTCTGCTAAGGGTGACATAATAAGACTCTGTCTCAAAAACAAAACAAAACAAAACACTTTTGTTCCCAATGTGCAGTGAAAAACATGTGCTAGACTCTTGCTCTTGCAGCTGCAGTAGAGCAGTGACAGCTCTCACTTAAGCACAGACCTGGCCGCATCATCCCGCTTTCTGATTCTCCCCTAATATCTCCCCTTGTCTACAAAGTCAAAAAGGACTCGACACACCAGTGCCTTCATGATCCAGGCCTGTGTCACTCACCAGAATCCTGACAGCCACCTCCAAACCACCTCCAAAGCAGCAAAAGGACGAGCTGCAATCTTGCCACATGGCAGTGCGAGGACGAGAAGACCTGTGTGGCACATCCTACCACCTGCAGTGCTTTCCTCACTCTCCCCTTCCTGGCATCGCCTCTTCTCTCCCATCAAGTCAGCACAGGGTCACCTCCGGGGCCCCAGCTCCTCTGCTCCCAAGGCACCCGGTACACACTGACTATAGAGCACTTACCATCTTGCTATGATGTCAGAGTCCCCAAAAGACTGCGAAATCCTTCCCTGGAGCACAGCCTGTGCCTATTCAGCTTCTGTCCTCTCATCAGGGCATGACACAGAGGAAGTGGCCAGGAAATCCTCACTGAATTGATTCCCCGTGTTGGCAAACAAACCTGAGTCAGTTTCTTTAACATCCTCCCTGAAGATCTTTTCCATAAACCTAGGAGATGCTGACAAAAGCTGGCAGGCTGATTAGAAATAAGAAAAATAGCAGAAAACATTGGGGTTTAAGAGAACCATATGTCTCACCGAAAAAAAGTACATTGTCTTTTCTTTTCTTTCTTTCCTTTTTTTTTTTTTTTCTTTTTCTTTTTTGAGACAAGAGTCACCCTCGGTAGAAGACCATGGCGTCACAGGTCACAGCAACCTCAAACTCCTGGGCTTAAGTGATTTTCTTGCATCCGCCTCCCAAGTAGCTGGGACTACAGGCACCCACTACAACACCCAGCTATGTTTTCTTGCAGTTGTCATTGTTGTTTAGCTGGCCCAGGCTGGGTTTGAACCTGCAGCCTGGGTGTATGTGGCTGGCGCTGTAACCACTGTGCTACAGGCACCAAACCTCCGTTTGTCTTTTCTGATCCCCTGAGAAATCTCCAGCTCCTTTAGCATCCTCCTTCCCTTGCAAAAAATGTTTCTGACATGTGTCAGCTCAGTAATGGATTCTTAAAAGTTGGTAAATATGGGCGGCACCTGTGGCTCAAAGGAGTAGGGTGCCGGTCCCATATACCAGAGGTGGCGGGTTCAAACCCAGCCCCAACTATAAACTGAAAAAAAAAAGTTGGTAAATATATAAAAGTTGGCCATCATTTACCCCCCACCAAATGAATTTTTTTAGATGGAGTACAAAATGTCCATGATCTATAAATAGGATGATTGTGTGTAGCAAAAGAACAAACTTTCCTTAAAAAACAGTTTTAGGGAAAATCAGAAAAATAGAACATAATTCTATGCACAGAGTATGGTCAGTATATAATGTAAGCTGCTGATTGGTGGAAACAGGCAGGAATATGAAGAAATAAAATTTATGCTTACAGTGTAGGGAGTACTAATGCACTAGGCAAAGTATTTAACCACTGCAACTTCAGTTAGTCCTCACAACCCTTCTATAAATCAGTAATTACTCTCCCAGTTTACAGGCTGAGAAAGGTTAAATAACTTTTCCATTTGAAACAGACCTGAGGATGGAATCCTGATCTGACAGCAATTTTCAATACTTACTTAGGCTGGATGCGTGGCTCACATTCTGGGAGGAAGAGGCAGGTGGATTGCCTGAGCTCAAGAGTTCAAGATCAACCTGAGCTAGAGTGAGACCCCATCTCTACTATAAATAGATAAACTAGCCAGCTGTTGTGGTGGATGCCTGTAGTCCCAGCTACTTGGGAGGCTGAGGCAGGAGGATCGCTGGAACCCAGGAGTTTGAGGTTGCTGTGAGGTATGATGCCATAGCACTCTTCTGAGGGCAACACAATGAGATTCTATCTCCAAAAAACAATTAAAAAAAAACTCACTTAATATGATTTGCTTCCATTTTATGATATATTTAACTAAAAATTTTAACATTTTTTAATTGCAGTTAAAAAAATTAAATTCCTGTCTCCTGGGCCTCAGGACTTCCTAGTTTTAGGGCCCACCTCATAGGCCACCCCAGAGTACAGACACAAGAGTGGCCCAGGTCCATCATGAATGGCCTGTGTTTTGTTTTTTGAGACAGAATCTCAAGTTGTTGCCCCTGGATAGTGTCGTGGCATCAGAGCCCACAGCAACCTCACAACCTCCAAATCTTGGGCTCAAGCGATCCTCTTGCCTCAGTTTTTCTATTTTTAGTAGAGATGAGGTCTCGCTTTTGCTCAGGCTGGGTTCGAACTCCTGAGCTCAAGCAATCCACTGCCTCAGCCTCCCAGAGTGCTAGGATTACAGGCATGAGCCACCATGCTAAGCCAGCCTTTGTTTTGCTTTTAATAAACTCAAGCCATCTGACCCAATGCCCATAGCTCAGTGGTCGGGCCCGACCATATACACCAAGGCTTGTGGGTTTGAACCCAGCTCAGGCCTGCCAAATACGGATCACAACTACAACAAAAAATTAGCTGGGCATTATGGCAGGCACCTATAGTCCCAGCTACTTGGGAGGCTGAGGCAAGAGAATTGTTTCAGCCCAAGAGTTTGAGGTTGCGGCTCGGCACCTGAGGCTCAAGCGGCTAAGGCGCCAGCCACGTACACCTGAGCTCGCGGGTTTAAATCCAGCCCAGGCCTGCCAAACAATGATGGCTGCAACCAAAAAATGGCCAGGCGTTGTGGCAGGCACCTGTAGTCCCAGCTACTTGGGAGGTGGAGCCAGGAGACTCACTTGAGCCCAGGAATTGGAGGTTGCTTTGAGCTGTGAAGCTACAGCACTCTATCCAGGGTGACAGCTTGAGGCTCTGTCTCAAAAATAAATAAATTAATTAATTAATTAAATAAAACAAAATAATAAAAAAATTTTAAAAAAGGATTTTTTTAATTTCTGAGGAGTCTGTTATCTTGTCTTTGCCATTTCTGATTGATGAAATTAGAGATTTTACTCTTTTTTTCCTCCTTAGGATAGCCAAAGGTTTATCTACTTTATTGACCTTTTCAAGAAACGAACTTTTTGACTTATTGATCTGTTGTATAATCCTTTTGTTTTCAATTTCATTTAATTCTGCTCTAATTTTGGTCATTTCCTTTCTTCTGTTACATTTGGGATTGGAATGTTATTCCTTTTCCAGGTGCTTGAGATGTCCCATTAAGTTATTAACTTCCTCTCTTTCTTTTCTCTTGAGAAAAGCTTGCAATGCTAGAAATTTCCCTCTTAGGTTGCCTTTGTCATATCCTAGAGGTTCTGGTAATTTGTGCCTCAATTATTATTTTGTTCCAAAAATTTGGTAATGTCCTTCTTAATATTGTTTTTGACCCAGCTATTGTTCAGCATAAGGTTATTTAGTTTCCATGTTTTTGTATGAGTATGCAGATTCCTGTTGTTACTGATTTCAACTTTTATTCTATGATGGTCCAATAATATGCAAGGAATAGTTTCTATTCTTTTAAATTTCCTGAGGTTAGACTTGTGACCTAAGATGAGATCAATTTTGGAGGATATTCCATGGGCTAATGAGCAGAATGTGTATTCAATTCTGTTAGAATGAAATATTCTGTAGATGTCTGTTAAATCTAATTGTTGGATGGTTAAGTTTAGGTCTAACATTTATTTGCTTAGTTTCTTTTTTTTTTCTTTTCTTTTTTTGTAGTTTTTGACCAGGTCCGGGTTTGAACTTGCCACCTCCAATATATAGGGCCAGCACCCTAATCCTTTGAGCCACAGTCACCACCCCATTTGCTTAGTTTCTTATTGGAAGCTCTATCCAACACTGCCAAAGGGGTGTTAAAATCTTCAACTATTATGTTGCTGGAGGAAATCAAATTGCTCATGTCTGTTAGAGCCTTTCTTTTATAAATTGAGGTGCATTCTGGTTGGGTGCATAAACGTTAATAAATAAAATCTCATCATGTTGAGTGTTATCCTTAACAAATATGAAGTGACTATTCTTATCTTTCCTTATTTTGTTGGTTTAAATCCTATTGTATCTGTGAATAAAATTGCCACCCCAGCTTTTTTCTGATTTTTCATTTGCCTAAATCATAGATGACCAGCCCTTTGCCCTGAGTCTAAATTTATCTTTTAAGGAAAGATGAGATTCTTATATGCAGCCGATTTCTGGCTTGAGTTTTTGTATCCAGTCAGCCAACCTGTGCCTCTTTAGAGGATAATTTAAGCCATTCACATTAATTGAGAATATTGATAAGCCTGGTAATGTTTTGGATATCGAGTATTTTGAAAGTCCAGTGGACATTTTTAATCCTTTCCCCACTGTGGAAGTTGAAATTTTCTTTTTTCTTTTTTTTAATTTTTATTAAATCAAAATTCTGTACATTAGTGCAATCATGGTAATTGAAATTTTCTGAGTGAGTTTACTTTGGTGATAGAGGATTGTGCTGGTCATTATGGACATTAGGTCATAGAATATTCTGGATAGTTGGTTTAGTAATGGCAAATGTCTTCAACATGTGCATGTCATTAAAGTATTTAATTTCTCCATCATAAATGAAACTCAGTTTTGCTGCATACAAGATCCTGGGTTGAAAGTTATTTTGTTTTAGGAGGTTAAAGGTCAATGACCACACTCTTCTAGCTTGAAAGATTTCAGCAGAGAGATCTGCAGTCATTCTAATATTCTTCCCCTTGTATATTATGGTTTCCTTACTTCTGGCTGCTTGCAGAATTTTCTCCTTCATATTAACTTTGATGAAGTTAATTTAATGTGTCTGGGAGATGCCTTATTCAGGTTGAGCTGTGCTGGGATTCGGAAACTGTCTGTTATCTGAATTTCAGAATCTCTTGCCATGTTTGGGAAGTTCTCCTCCATTTTCTCTTTGAGTAGAGCATCTGGGCCTTTCAAAGCCACCTCAGTGCCTTCAGTAATTCTTATAAGGTGAATATTAGTTTTCCTTGTATTCTCCTAGGGCTCTTTGAGAGAATTATCTGTTTTTTCTCTCCACTTCTCTTCCTCTTTGAGCATTTGGGAGCATTCAAAAGCTTTGTCTTCAATATCAGAAATCCTTTCTTCTGCCTGCTCCATTATGTTACTGAGGTATTCTACTGTATTTCTCAGATCTTTGAGGGTTACAGCTTCTTGTCTCAATGTGTCAAAATCTTCAGTGGTTTTGTCTTTGAATTCATTGAATTCTTGAGTCAACTTTTGAAATGCTCCTTGAATTTCTAATCCCAACTTTACCTTCATTCTGTTAATCTTATTTGCAATCCAAATTCTGAATTCAATTTCAGACATCTCATCCATTTGTTTATGAATGGGATTTTCTAGCTCACATTCAGATAAGCAGAAAAAATAAAAACAAGCGTGTGGTTCTTTGGAAGCATGTGATGAAATTATTTCATCCTAAGTAATATGAAAGAATTGCATACAGCTTGCAGAACTAATGCAATATACCTTATCATGGGATGTGCCAATAAATCAATTAGATAGCTTTATTATATGGTTTTTAGAGGGTTTTTTTGTTTGTTTCTATCTCTGCAGATCTGGCTATTAAGGGATATGATAAAGTGGTATAGACACTTCATATTATTCTTAGCTTTCAATACACATATAACAGAGAAATCATATAAAAGTATTGCCTTTACTTTACAATGAGGGAATGCAAGGTCCCACCCTAATTCCTATTCCATTGCTATTTATGCTAAAGTTTGACATTGTCTATCATCTTCACTTCTACATCCTGTACAAATGCGTGGTCACTCGCTACTTAATGACAGGGATACACTCTGAGAAATGTTGTTAGGTGCTTTTGTCCCTGTGGAACGTCACAGTGTGCACTTACACAAACATAGATCACATAGACAGCTACACATCTAGGCTATATAGTGTAGAGTATTGTTCTGAGGCCTCAAATGTGCAGCATGCCATTGTACTGAATACTGTAGGCAAATGTAACTCCATCATCAGTCTTTGTGTCTCTAAACATATAAACACAGAAAAGGTAGAGTAAAAAAAAGTATAAAATGGAAGAGAAGGGTACACATGTATAAAGCACTTACCATAAATGGAGTTTACAGACCTAGAATTTGCTCTGGGTAAATCAGTGAGTGAGTGGTGAGTGAATGTGAAGGCCTAGGACCTTACTGTACCAAAATAGAAACTTCATAAACACTGCATACGTAGGCTACAATAAATTTATAACAAATATTTTTCTTTCTCCAATAACAAATTAACCTTAGCATCATGCAACATTTTTTACTTTTTAAATTTTTTAAACTTTTAAAATCTTTTGTAATAACATAATTTAAAATGCTAGAACATTGTATAGTTGTACAAAAGGACTTTATTTTTATCCTTATTCTATAAGCTTTCCTAATTTAAATATTTCTTTAGCTTTTTAAGCTTTTTTTGGTCAAAACTGAGATATACATTAGTCTACGCCTACACATGGTGAGATATCAATATCACCATCTTCCACCTCCACATCTTGTCCCACTAAAAGATTTTTAGGGGCAATAAAATGCATGGAACTGGAATATCCTATGATAACAATATCCTTTTGTGGAATATCTTCTGAAGAACTTACCTGATGTTTTTTTTACAGATAACCTTTTTTTTTTTTCAAAAGACATGCAGTCCCCTAATTACAAACATCTGACTACATATGACTCACACTTACGAATAGAGGCTATCACAGGTAATAGGTAAATATACCTGCTCCTCCTTACATACAAATTCAACTTAAGAACAAACCTAGAGAACCTATCTTTTTTGTAACCCACAGACAGCCTGTGCAAGGAGAAGACACATACTCTAAAACAATGGTAAAGAGTACAGTATAGTAAACACATAAACTAGCAGCACAGTCATTTTTATCATTTTCAAGTTTTATATCCTGTATATAATTGTATGTGCTATACTTCAATTTGGGTGGCAGTGCAGTAGGTTTGATCCATCCAGCATCACCACAAACTTCTTAGTAATTCATTGCACTACTGCATTGTGGGGGCTGTGACGTCACTAGACGATAGGCATTTTTCACTCTATTATAATCTGACGGGACCACTATCCACCCTATGTTTGGTCTTTCATCGACCAAAGCATCATTATACATTGTGCATGATCGTAGCTGAGCATGAATAGCTGCATCTATTAAAAAAATAGTGTATTAGATACATTTCTCTCCCTTTACTGCAAAAGTTTTATTGCTCATAATGATGTCTTTCTGATGCATGAGAGGCCATACAAGCAACCTCTTGATTCACATTCTACACATCTCTAACAGCAGAAATTGAAATATTATTACAATATATTAAGTGAAATTTTCTTCCAGGAAATATTGAAATTTTATACTATTTCACTTGTAACCCAGGATGGTCACTGATATCAGAGGTGAGTTTTATATCTTTAATATCTTTAGTACCTAACACGTCTCAGATTCTTGTTCAATATTGCTGAATAAATCAAATGATTATGAAAAACTGATTATTTAAGGCCATCAATTTCCATCCTGTTTAATTTTGTGATGTTCTGAGGTAAGAAAGTATCTATTTTATACAGACATTGAAGAGTTTGGAGGTATATGGATATTTCTATGACCCTGAAACTATTTCATTATGTAAAGGCCACATCAACTTAACAAACATGCACATATTTACAAAGTGTCCACTCTGTCCCTAGCCCCACATTAAGTGTTCCTATATTAGCATGGACAACCTGTGAAGCATGTTATTTTTTTCTTCACTGGCTCCAAGTAAAATCTATAATAAAACCAAAGCCATACTTGAGTTATTTCAGAGAAAAACTGTTTAGAAAGACAGTTCCATATTTTTAGGCAACTTAGCAGGTCAGATGCCTCTAGGTTCTTTGCATGACTGAGTTAAAGAGCTAGAAAGTATATGAAAGCTTAGTGAGCTGTGTTTGCAATTTCACTGAACAGCCATAGGTAATACCTGACTTTGTTGGGTATTGAGTGTAAGCACTAGAATGGTCTCTTGTGATTTAAATGCAACTATGTTGGAATACATCCTTGAAGATGGACAGGTTGCTAGTATGGCATCTGTGGGCTACAGCTTGGTTTAGGTGTTTGTCCACATGAAGTCTCTCCGTTCATATGTCACACTTAGATGGAAAATCAAGGATATAGGATTGAGTTGTTTTGAGGAAGGAAACGAACTGTTCATATGAAACAGAAATTTTACCTATGATTAAATAAATCCTAAGCCCTTAATTATTGGTAGAAAATTTCCCTTAAAAAAGCAAAGTTTCCAAATTTGTTATACTGATAAGCTAACTTTATTAAAATAATCAATAGAAAACTTAAAATAAATGAACCACTGAATGTATTTAAGGATGTCAATGAAAGTGAAAAATTTTAAGGCACATAGTCCCTAATTACTGCAGAAACCTTAATTAACTGAAATTATAAAAGTCTAAGTAATATTTGCTGATTTATCTTCTGGGACACATTTCCCCCGGCATGATTGTTAATACTATTGGATGTTAATACTATTGGACTATTGGATGAATAGTCAATAATTATTATTTGGCATCACATGTTTTGCAGAAACTGTCAGAATATGCAATTAGTCAGGAAAGAAATACGACAGCGAAAGAGTTGGAAATAATGAGCTGGCAATGTAGGTCATTGATATGTGATATATACATTTCTTAAAATGATGCAGAGACTACTGGTTATTACACATAATTATGATTGGTAAGAGCAAAAAGACTTTGTTTGGGGACTTTAAGATGTTTAACTCTCATTTGAAATTTGACACACATTTGTAAGATTATCGTGGCCCCTACTACACCATAAACCACTAGAGAATTCTCTATGAGGAAATCTGTTCTAGATCTCAGGTCATTGTCTGTCAGCATTTATTTCAGAAAGGTGTACAACTACCTCAGCTAGAATGTGATTTCCCTGCATGAATGCCATAAACAGAAAGTCTCCAGAGAAGCTGCAAAATGCCTGTGGCAGCTGAGCTCTAAGGTTAGGGTTTAAGACAACATTGATTGAAAGCCTTTAACTTGCAATGTAACTTTTAACCGTTTAGTACACATCTTCAGTGGTTTAGGAATGCTACAAATAAATTTAGGCAAGAAATCAGTTTTTAGCCCCAGCAAATAAACATATGAGTAATAACAAAATGTGACCCTAAACACGCTTTTGTTTTTACCACACCCTTTTGTGTTTTTACATTTTGTAAAGCCCCACATATATAGATATGTAGCTGCAATTTAGACTGTCTTGCTCCTAAAAATAGGCCACTGCAATTCTCATTTCGAAAAATACTCAAGCTTACCAGGTGTCACAATTGAAATCATTAATTAATAAGAAGTGATGATGTGTTCTGCTTCATTTCACCTTTGACTGTCAAAATCACACCCTAGAGGCAACCATGTTACAGTGATGGATGAAGCATTTGGGAAATTTCTGTGATCCAGAGATTCTGGGATGCAAAAGAATATTTTATAGATGTATAACTGCAGAAGAGTGATTTAATGTAATATTTCTCATCCTCTAATTCATTTTACATTGACTAGAGGAAGAGAACAGCTCATTTATGAATTCTTGAAGGTGGTGACATCTGACATATATCTGAAATAGGAGACTGAATGTAATGTCCATAATTAAGTGTCAACATTCATGCTTCACTCTCATGCTTGGCAACATCATACCGACATTGCAGAAGAGTGGGTACAGAACAAGCTGTTATCTAGCAGATTTTGAATGAGTATATTTCTAAGCTTATCATCAAGTAATGAATTAGAAATTGGTTTTGAATTCAGCTTGGTTTTCAGCTATGGTACATAGATCTCATGAGACAGTAGTATGAAGTTATGCAATAGCTAGTAGGAATTCTGCATAACATTATGTGCTGATACTAAAAGTAATTCGTAGATTTTCTTCTTGAATCAAATTTTCTTTGAGGATTTACTTTCACATTCGTGATGTAAAGCTAGAGCCTTACAACACTACCATAAGGAATACAGAATTAGGGATAAAGTGGATATATTTTTGACCCTGTCTTAGGGGATTTATTATTGGCAATACCAGAAGGATCTCACTGTACCAAGTCTTCATTTATAATAAAGTCCCATGGCATGTGTCCTGTGGATAACATAGCAATATAGTTTCAGGTCTCCGGAACAAAAAACAAAGGCAATATATGTATATATGGTGATCAGTTTTAACATGAATGTTTGGTTAGGCGCAGTAATGTCTTATTAGGAAGGTCGATTGAATTACACTATCCTATCCACCCCACATGTACTTGATAAATGTTACTTACACATTGACAGCTTTGAAGTTCATACGGCTATAGCACATTCAAAATTCTGTTTCTGAGAGAGGCAAGAAGGTAGTTCATAAGGCTTCCCAATTATTTTCCATGCTGCAATCTCTAAAGGATAGCCTTCTCCTAAAATCCGTAACTTTCACTTACAGTCATGATGTAGCTATCACTCATGAATCTGCATTCTCCTGGAATTTTTATAAACTTACATATTCAATTTATTTTAGTCTCCCAAACCTCTTATCTTTTTTTTTTTTTTTGTAGAGACAGAGTCTCACTTTATTGCCCTCCGTAGAGTGCCATGGTGTCACACAGCTCACAGTAACCTCCAACTCCTGGGCTTAGGCGATTCTCTTGCCTCAGCCTCCCGAGTAGCTGGGACTACAGGCTCCCGCCACAACACCCGGTTATTTTTCTGTTTTTGCAGTTCTGCCGAGGCCGGGTTTGAACCCGCCACCTTCGGTATATGGGGCCAGAGCCCTACTCGATGAACCACAGGCACCGCCCCCAAACCTCTTATCTTGATGCACTAAAGTATAAAATGCTACTTCCTTTTATATTATCTGACACCAATTTATTTATTATGTGACAGTTCTGAAAATCTTTGAGACTGAGTTTTATCATTTGAAATATCATAATAATAACCAGTTTTATTTTCAAAAGCGAATCTATTACAGCACGCATAATTTTCTAGCACATACTAGGTATTTTTCTTTCTCAGAATGTGTCATTTTCACTGTTTTATAAAATTCAGTTATGTTCCCTTTCAAATTTATTTTTTTGAGATTGATGAACCTCATTTCCTCATGGGAAAATTTGTATATATTTTTGATTTTACTTACTTCTTGTCTGTTCAAAACTTGTGTTTTCTTTGTTCACAAAAGAACCAGAATTGTACCCAAGAGTTCAATGTTTTAAAAAACTTTTGTGATCCACTTCATCTGATTTTTTATATCCCAAAGGGAAAGCAAAATCATATTGAAACTAGAGGAAATGAACTAGAGTTGTTCGCTAGTGGCTGTATAACATTGCTTTCCTAATAATTCAATAATTGAAAAGGAACAGCATCTGTGATGGCTCATAACGGTATCTTCTTTTTATTTTTAATATTTATTTTTTATTATTTTCTTCTTTTCTTTTTTTTTTATTAAATAATCACTGTGTACATTAATGCAATCATGGGGTACAATGTGCTGGTTTTATAAACAATTTGAAATATTTTCATCAAACAGGTTGGTCATAGCCTTCACGGTATTTTCTTAGTTATTATGTTAAGACATTTGTATTCTACAATTGTATATTCTTAATCACCAGTATTTTCCTCTCCTGTGCTGTGGAAGATGAGTCCAAAGGTGTACTGGGCCTAATCACCCAGTTATTTTAGACAGGCATTGTTCATGAAGACATGACCAAAGTGTCAGTTTGATTCAACAACAAAAATTTTATTTTGTAATAACATTTTTAAAATTAGCATTTTCATTTAAATTTAGGTTGTGTATATGTATTCCCTTATAATGTTTCTCAAATCATGTTTTTTAGTTTTCTACCCCTATTGCCAAAAGTCTAGGATCTATTCCTTTTTACTTCATGCTAAAATTAAAAAAGTGATTTTCTAACTAGTTTCCATTTCTCTAATCTTCTAGTTTTACTCATTGTATACTCAGCTGCTATATTAATCTTTAAAAGTACCTTTTTATTCTTATGCCATATTTATGCTCTCCTATCCTTGATGGTCTCAGATGGACTGCAGTAGAGTTCTTGAGAATTTCTACTGAAGTGTCAGATAGGAGGGACCTAGAAGATTTTGAGGGAAAATAATTTAACAACCATCCTCAAATCCCATCATATATTTTTAAAATTCAAATTAATTCTATATACCTTATCCCTTCTTTCAAAAATGTGATTTTAGCGATGACAAAGATTCTCTCCTAGACAAAACTTTGGTCAGGCTCTTCTCGGACTGTCTTGCCAAACGAGCTTGATCTTTGGGTCTTGTCTTTGACTTGCCCAGTCTAGTTTAGTGAGAATCCCAGACACCTCTGCAGTCAGTTTAGCAAGATTTCCACAATTTTTGATGTCTCCTTTTAGCAATTTTCTACCCATTGATTCCTCATTCTTTTCCCTGGCTCTAAATCACCAGTTATCTTTGCTATTTCCAGAGGAGTGACCCATCGCCCTCCCCATCATCAATCTCTAATATCTTCTTCACCACTTTAATGTGTCAGAATAATATTTCTTGTAACAGTAGAGGAGTCAATCATGTTAACCCATACTGCAGGCTACAGGGCATGGATAAAATACTAGTTTAGCCAGTCAGGATGTTTTTTCCAACTGCAGTTTTCTCAATTGAGTTACATAGATTTAAGCCCTAAGCAACTGAGGACCAGACCCTTCTACCACCATCACATAGTGAAGCTGATGTTAGACAACAAAGATGTCATGTGGATAAACACAGTCTAGCTGCTGTTCTGTCCTTTTTAGCATTAATTATCTTTAAGGTCAACTTTACTTCTGTTCTTCCTAGCTACACAAGGCAATTATTTTGTCTTTCTTCTCTCTCTCCTATCTCTTCCTCTCTCTCTTTCTCTCTTTTTTTTTTTTTTTGCTCATGTACATTCAATAAGGTTTCCATTTCCTAAAACCAAAATGTCTTATCTGAATTCATCAATCCCGCTATATTATTTATTGATAATCTTACTTTCTCAATCATACCATATATATGTATGAGAAATTAATCATAACATATATATATATACACACATATATACATATATATATACACACACATATATGCCTTGTATAACTCAATAGAACTTAGACTCTTAATAAATGGCTAATAATTTATCTTATTTTGTATTTGCTTCAAAATTAAAGAATTACATAATTTTATAATTTCTATTGCTCTAATTCATCCATCCATTATTTCTCAGGGGATCATAATATACATAACTTTGTTCATTTTAATTTAATTTTTTATTTTGCTAAACAATGTATTGTGAACATCATTTTGTCAATTAATAGCAACATCCTATTAAATAAATACACTGCAATTTGTACACATAATTCTCTATTCTGAGATGTTTAGATTGTTTCCAAAGATGTAATATATAAGCAAATCAGACAAAATCAAAAGTTTAAGTTTTCTGTTTGTTATGTGCCTGGTCATTTCCTGAAGATATATACATTTATTTAACAAAAGCTTTCTGACGCTACCTTTTGCTAAATAATTTTTCAGAAATTTTATACAAATTCATACTTTTTCAGAAAATTAATTAATGACCTTTCAGCCTGCCAATTCTCCAAGGCTCTAGTGCTGCCCCTGAACCTGTTGCCTCTGCTCTTGCAATTCCACTGCTACTTCAGAGCCCAGTACCTCCATCCTTGAGGCTCCTGGGGACTTGTCAACTGGTCCCCAGACTTGCTCTATGGTACAGCTTTTGAACCCCGTAACACTCCCTGAGGCTTCTATTGGATCCTTGGTAGAAACAACCTTTATGGTCCAATGCTGCTCCACGGACTCATCAGCCTCAAGCCACCATCATATGTGGACATAGTGGGAGTAAATGCCTTCAGCACAGATACCCATGACAAATGTCACCGTGGGGGAGACCTAGTATGAGCAGTCTCCTGGGTCTTGTTCTTCTTGGACAAGGCCTTGCCCATTCTTCAATCCAAGCTTTTCATAACAGCCTTGGGAATAACTTGCCATTCTTCATGAAAGTCAACCTCAGCCTCTACCTGAAATGATCACAGAGGAATAAGACAAAACAGAAAAACTACATTAAAGGCTTTCAATATGCTTTCCCCCTCTTGCCAGGACAAACTTCCAGAGTAGGGCACAAAAGCATTATCTAGGGACCTCTCCTTAAGTAGAAAAGTTCCCAGCCCAAAATAACAGTTACACTGCTAACCTATCTTCCTTAAGCTGAGAGAAAAGAATTCAGAAGAGAAGAAATTGGCAAAAGAATCTGCCAACATTTAAAAAACAGTTTGACACCCCTAAGGGATGGTAGATGGATAGGATGAACAGATTTATAGCAATGGGCCCCAACCAAAAGGAAATTGTTGAAATTCCAAAAATATAATATGGAGTATGGATGACAAATCAGATGAGTGATATTTAAAAGAAAGTTGAAAACCAATAAAAAGAAACAAAAAGTTTTATGTTACCAATAAAGAAAAGAAAAATGTGTGAAAGATCTAAACAATATAAGAGAGAATGCAATAGAACTTAAAGAAATAAAACAGTCATTTAGGGAATTTAAAAACATACCAGAAAACTTCAACAGCAGGCTAAACTAACCATAAGAAATAATATCAAAGCTTGAAGACACAGCTTTTGAACTAAACTGGTCAGTCAAATATGCAAAGAGCAAAGTAGAGAGGGCAACCACTCAGAGAAGTATGACTATGGGATGGAAATTAATATACGAAATATAGGTATGTCTTAAGAGAAGAAGAAAAAGCAAAAAGCATAGAAAACCCATTTGAGGGAATTACTGAGGGAAATTTTCCTGCTATTGCTTGAGATTTATATATCAGATACAAGATGTTTATTGAACACTGAGAAGATTCATAGAAAGTAGAACATAATCAAGACATGTAGCCATCAACTTAGCCAAAGTCAAAGTGATGGAGTAAATTCTACAAGCAGAAGATGAAAGGAAGAATGAACCCACGAAGATTTCTCAGGGAAGACTCCACAGGCCAGAAGGGATTGGGGCCCTTTTTGAAGCCTTTGTAAACTGAACAACTGTCATGCAAGAATTTTGTTTCCTGAAAAATTGAGTTTTATAAATGATGGAGAAATAAGACTTTTCTAGAGTAGCAAACACTAAGGGAATTTGTCACTACAGACCTGTCCTATGGGGAATACTCAGAACTGCATTACACATGGAACAGCACAATATCAGATACCCAATAGTGTAAAACATATTGGTAAGTTAAAGATCACAATAGCAAAAAAGGGAAAACAAAACAAGAAGGTATCATTGAACATGATGGACAGGAAAGGATACAACAAAGAAAGAAAACTACAGACTAATATCCCATAAAAATATAGATGCAAAAATTATCAACAAAATACTAACAATCTGAATTCAACAGCATATCAGAAGATAATTCACCACGAGCAAGTGCTTTCATCCTAGAGATGCAGGGATGGTTCAACAAACACAAATCAATAAATGTTATTCACCACATAAACAAAAGCAAAAAAAAAAAGACCATGTGACCATCTCAATAGATGCAGAGAAAGCATTCAGTAGCATCCAGCATCCTTTCATGATTAACCCCCCTCAACAAACTAGGCATAGAAGGAGCATACCTCAAAATAATAAAGGACATATATAACAAACCCACAGCCAACGTCATACTGAATGGGGAAAAGTTGAAAGCTTTCATAAGAACTGGAACAAGACAAGAGTGTCCAATGTCACCATTTCCATTCAACATCGGACTGGAAGTTCTAGCCAGAGCAGTCAGGCAAGAGAAAGACATAAAAGGTATCCAATTTGGGAAAAAAGAGATCAAAATTTTATGTTTTTTGCTGATGATAGGATCTTATGTAGAAAAACCTAAAGCTCCACCAAAATACTCCTAGAATTGATAAATAAATCCAGCACAGGTTACAAAATCAATGTATACAAATCGGTAGCATTTTTATATATTAATAACAGTCAAGGTGAGTATCAAATCCAAGACTCCATAGGCCATTCATAATACCTACATAATACCTACAGGTAAAAGAAAATATGTAGGAATATATTTAACAAAGGCAGTGAAAGATCTTTGCTATGAGAACTACAAAAAAACTGATGGAAGAAGTTACAGATGATACGAAGAAATGGAAAAACACCTCATGCTCATGAATTAGTAGAATAAAGATTGTTAAAATGTTTATATTGTCCAAACTGTTTTATAGATTCAGAACAATCCCTAAAAAACTACCAAATCATATTCCACAGACTTAGAAAAACAATTCTATACTTCATTTGGAACCAAAAAAGAGCCCAAAGTGCCACAGCAATCTTAAGCAAAAAGAACAAAGTTGGAGGCATCACATTACAAGATTCCAAATTATATTATGAGGCTAAAGTAATTGAACAGCATGGTACTAGTATAAAATTAGAAATGCAAAACAATGGGACAGAATAGAGATCCTAGAAATAAAACCATCCACCTGCCACTAACAGATCTTCAACAAAGTAGACAATACCGTACACTGGGAAAATGAAGTTCTATTCAATAAATGGTGCTGGGAAAACTTGATACCCATATGCAAAAAAATAAAAAAGTGTCCCTGTGTCTCTGTCACCATACAGAAAATTCATTCAAGATGCATAAAAGATTCTAATGTAAAACATGAAACCATAAAAATTCCAGAGGAAAGGAAGGGAGAAAACATCTGGACATTGGCCCAAGGCAATAATTTATGACTAAGATCCCAAAAGCAAATACAGGAACAACAAAACTAATAAATGGCACTTGATAAAATTAAAAAAAGCTCTTCACAGCAAAGGAAACAGAATCAATAGAAAACTTACACAATGTGAGAAAGTACCCACAAGCTGTATGTGTAATAAAGGGTTACCATCCAGAATCTACACAGACCCCACACAAACCAGCAAGACAAACCCAAACAACCCCATCAAAAAATGGTATAAAGACACACACAGTAGCTTTTCAAAAGAAGAGAAATAAATGGCCAACAAACTTGTAAAGAATATTCAACATCACGAGTCATCAGGGAAATTTTATTTAAAACCACAATTAAATACCACCTTACCCCTGTCCAAATGACCATTATTAAAAAAAAAATCAATAAGCAATAGATGTCCACATGAATGCAGAGAGAAAGGAATAATTATACAGCATTGGTGGTACTGCAAATGAGGACAACTTCTATGGAAAAACAGTACGAAGTTTACTCAAAGAAGGAAAGACAGACTGACCATTTGACCTAGCGATCCCATTACTGGGTATCTACTCAGAGGAAAAGAAGTCATTTTATCAAAAAGACACCTGTAGTCGTATGTTTATTACAGTATAATTTCCAATTGCAAATGTGTGAATCAACTTTAAGTATCTTTCAATTCATTAGTAGATTAAGAAAATATCGTATATATTTATACCACAGAGTACTACTCACCCATAAAAAAAGAAATAATGTCATTTGCAGCATCATGGATAGAGGTGGAGACCACTATTCTAAGTGAAGCAACTCAGAAATGAAAAACAAAAACAAACAAACAAAAACACTACATCACTACATGTACTAGTTATTTGAGAGCTAATCTGTGCAGACACAGGCACAAAGAAATGTGAAGTTCATAAAAAATTGAAAAGGGGGGAGAAATATTCACCTATGAGGTACAGTTATGGGCACACGCAAAGCCTCCTCTAAACATTATAAAAGTTATCCATTGTGACAACAACATTTGAATTCCCTTAGTATAAATAAGAAAACATTATATACTTCTGACTCTGTTAACTATGTGTATCTAAAACACTAGTTTTAAAAACCAATTTTTTATTTTTTCTCCAATTGTTAGCTATAAACCGTTGTTTTTAGCTGATAGTTCTTTGCATATGAAGGTAAAAGTATTTTGTTTAAGTCAAACTGGTTCCTTGTTTCATTTTATTTCTTCATTTTAAAACTTTTTAATCTCATTTACTCATTATTCTATTGTCTTGCTGTCTTTTTATTGATTCATTAGCACTATTACCATGTTGAGGCACTAAGCATTGATATTGATGATGTTTATAATGTTAATAGTATTATAGATTCATTAGTGCTTTTCATTTTTCTTTCATACATGAGAATTTTTGTTAAGGTTTCGTTTGCATTTTATCATTTGATAACAGCATTTTTTAATTTCACTTACATATTACTGTTAATTTTGAACCATTCCTATATTTTGGGTCTTTTCATAAAATATCTTTTTGAAATCCACTATAAAGCGGGAGAAATGACTACTAATCTTTTTAATTGATTATGCAAGTATATTTTGTTTTTTACGTATGCATTCATTATGGATAAGTATTTGTATATAAAGTTCTATATTATATATAAAACCATATATTATAAAAACCTTTATCTGAAAATTTGATTTAATTGAATAAATGCCATATTGCAGCAATTGACACTAACTTTCAATTTCACAGAAAATATTAGAATTCAAGGTTAACAAGTAGCAAATTAATTTAACATTAAAATGTTAAAAAGTCTATAGAATCCAATTCTAGACATTCGTTATAAAGAATCAATTTTTCATTAAATTCTTTAAATGATTTCAATACTTAATACCAACTGCTCTTCTTAATATTTGCCAGTAGATGGTGCTGTATTAATAAAATAAGATTTTTTTGTGTGTTTTAGGAATATAGATAAATATTGTAAATGTATTAAAATAAAAATTTCCTAGGGCTTGACAAATAACTCTTTAATGATATGCTCATTTTTTTTTAATGCCTATATCTTAAAAAGAAAAGTTTGCTATGCATTTGGAGGTGAAAGGATCAAAAAGTATAATTTTTTTGCCTCATTTTACTTGTTTTTCTTTTCAAGTCATAAGAACGACTTGGATATTAAAAGTTTTCCTTAGTGGATTTAACAACTGAAGCTGTATAACAGGTTTGAGATAATTTTAAAGTTGTATGCTCATACAACACAGGCACGCACACACAGCTAACTGGAGTGGAACTGAAGAAATGGAACAAAAGGAAACAAACCGAGCTCAAAATTGTTATGATTTTGTGGGACTAACCACAGAAAGTAGCTTCTGTGTTTATAATTATATATATTTAATCATAGTCCATTAACATTCAGCTCCCGGCTATGTTTACATTGCATTTTATTTACAGCAAGACACAGTCATTCACAAGAGGTCTTACCGAAGAACAAGCATCCCTTCAACCAGGGATTTCATTTAATACCATTAAATGTAGGTGTCTTTTAAAAGGCAGCTGATTTAGTACAAGGTAATATGCCTCAATGTGTGCTAATAATGGGACTCCTCTCAGCATAAAAAATGAACCTTAATAAACCCCTTTCCTTCTCTATTGCTTCTGGCTCCAGAGTTTTCTAATGAGTAGCATCCGGGAGCTCTGCATCTACTAAGAGATTTCTTAAGCTGACAGCAATTGCATTTAGTAAGGAGACAGACTCGAGAATTCAGCAGAAGTACTACTGAGGCATCTTGTATTACCTTACTAATTCTTTTTTTTAATATAAGTTTTACTTATTTTTTCAATTTTAGTTTATTGTGAGTGTACAAACAAGCAAGTCACACTTCTTGAATTTGTCAGGAAGAGTCCCCCTAGTAGTTGTGTCTGACCTTCTTAATTCTTACTAACAGCTGGGAAATGAATGTGTGTCTTGAGATTGTTCATGAGGCAATTGTCCAGAAAGAACCACAGACATAAAAATAAAAAACCTCACAAATGAACAGAAATAGAATCAGCACATATTTTATTTTGTTTTGTTTTTTGGTATGATCCCCGAAGTGCCTTCCAAATCTACTGTGGGCTTTATTAGCACCTACTTTGTTTTGATGAATGTTTTTGTTAGAATGTAAAAAAAAAAAAAAAAAGAAAGAAAAAGAAAAGGCCCTAAATAAGCTGTTTAAGACGTATAACAATTCTACCATGTAGATACCATTATCATTGGTTGATTGATAAATGAATATCCACAGACGTTGACTAATGTACTTACTTGCACAGGGAATAGGTCATGGGACAGGATTTGGTCTCATTCATTCTGTCCCCAGAGCCCAAGTATGCTGAACAGAAATCTGAAGCCCTTACAAGACGCACCTGGCCCCCACCTTAAGCTCACACATTTTGTCTGTCACCTAAAGTGAATTTCTTTGGTTGCCAGTATTTGCAGTCTTCAAATAAAAATCCCACAAAAAATTTTTAGAGTCAGAATTGAGATTGATTTCTGTGATTCATTTGTCAGCATGAAAAGAGATTAGAGCTGAAAGAAAAGTGACTCATAGGATGGCTCATGTTCACTGCTGCATGACTGACAGCTTCTAGAACAGAAAAACAGACTTTTCCTTTCCTTTAGGGAGTAAGCAGCATGAGGACGTTTCATTCAGAACAGCTGATGACTTTTTGATTTTTTCAAATTGGACACTGTAATTCTCTTAGGAGCACTGGATGGTAATATTCTTTAGTCCATAAAACTGTAAGGGAATCTTTTCTAAAAGAGGAACTCATTCTCTTTTTTGCAGTTATTTACATTGCTCTTCATCTAATAATTTTCACAAAATTTTATTAAGTATTAATCAGGCTTTCAGAAAAGAGAAGTTACTCTCTAAAGGTTCTGAAAGCAGAACAATTAAGTATCCCTTTACTTGATCTAACCTGTTCTCTCTAAACCTACTGATTAAATCTATCAGTGTTCAATTCTCTTCAGATTACAGATGTGATTTGAAGTTACTTTAGAATTTATTACTTTGTTAACTATTTTTAATAGATGTATCATTTTTTAGAAAGTGTTCTACCTTAATTTGCGTTTTTCTAGACTACTAGTTTTGGTTCTCAGTTTCCAGTAAATGAAGCCCAAACAGTTCGGTGTAATAATTCATGATTACTCTAGAAAATGCATTTCTAGTTTGCATCAACAAAACTTTCTATTAACTGAGTTATATCTAACAAGTACCAAGGCCATTCAAGTTACAAATAAATCTTTATTGGAAGGCAGTTTAACAGAGGAGTTGAAACAAAACTTTGGAATCAGACAAAATTGAGTACAAACCACAGAGAAAGCTTGTGTAAGTGATGTAAATTTCCTCAGCTTTGATTTTTTTCTGATCAATTTCTTTAAGGACTTGTCATAAGAATTAAGTGTGACTACATAGGTGTGTGTATAGGGTATACATCTTTATAAGTATACACATTATTTAGTATACCATATGGCATTTGGTAAATGCTGAAATCATACATTTTTTTATTATACTTTTTTTTCTTTGATGGCCATCAAGTCTCCATCCTCAAACCCGATATCCCCCACCTCCATTTCTTTCATCAAAGATGTGCACTTTTTTTATATACAGAGAGAATGACCAATAATCTATTGCCACAATAATGCTGTACAACAAAAGAATAAAATCTACAGTGACATACAACAATATATTTTTTTTTCCTCACAAGTCATTAATTTGCTGTTTCTTCTGATCTGGGCTGGGCAGAGCCAATCTCTACTGGCAGAGACAGGCTTGTTTAGGATCGTCTCAGTTGAATCATTTCGTCTCTCCCAGACATATGCTCTCTCATCCTCTGGCTGACCAGCTCCACCTGGTTCTTTTCTGGGTGGCGGGGGTGGTGGTGGGGAGCATGAAGAAATGCCTAAGGTTACTAACGCTGAGGATTGGACCTGGCACACTCTCACTTCTTTATTCTTAGGGGCCAAAGCCTCTTCCACATAAAGAAGCTACAAAGCCACACAAAAGTTGTACATCCAGGAAAAGGTAGAACATTGGAGCCATTTTTATAATTAATCTACCATAAAGATGAGCTGGCTATCACATATGCTAATCTGTTTTTGACATTTTTATATATGCTACTTTGGAGTTCTTACAATTTTTACCTCCATAACTAATATCAATGGGCAATGCTATTTTATATGACTACTAATAGTAAATAATTATTATTAACTGTGGGATATATGCTAGACATATTGACATTTTATAGTTTCTCTTATTTAAATTTTAATTATCCTTTGATGGAGATAGTGTTAATATATCTATTTTAGAGAATAATGCATCTTAGAGGAATAGTTACTTCTGGCCACAAGGCTAAATATTAGCAGAGCTAAGATTTGAATCCAGGTTGATCAGACTACAGAGTTTGCTCCCTCCCTTGTTAATTCTGTTGATTGACTCTTGCATGTGTCAGCCAAAACAAGCAAAGAAACAGACATTGACTAGTTAGGTAATTTTTACATTGTATTAAATATGGATAAGTTAATTCATATTAGAGGTGATGATTTAGAGACATAATTATTTTATATATAATTACTACAAGAAATAAGCTGGAAAACCACTTGGGGGACTCTCAACTTTCCATTTTCAGAAGCTATATTGTAATTGGTAGCCCTGTTCCCAGAGTAGAATGAACCAGTTAGCTAAGTTTCCATTCCAGCTTCTTGCTAAAATGTCAAGACTAAAACAAGATTCATTTAAAGGTATGCAATAATTAATGAGGTCCATTTAAAATAAGACACACTAGTCAGTATACCTAATTAGACAATGGAAATGACTGCCATCCCTGAAATCGTAACTTGTTCTCAGTATTTTCCTAGTTGTATTAAATGTTTGTTATCTAATATCACCTGAGTCATGGAGGCATTTTTGGAAATGACCTTCACAAAGAATAAAAATAATTGGCTTGGAGGTATAGGAACTAGTTATAAATTGACAGGGTAACTGTTAACCTAAGTACACTTACAAACCCGAGCATCAGCCTTGGTTTGTCTTCCTTTTAATTCCATCACCCTTCCCAACCCCTGCTCTGGCACTGATTTCTTAGTATACGTTTGTAAATCTATATATGAAATCCTTTTCATTTCCACTCTTTTTCCATTGTCCCTGCCAGTATTCTTGTCCTGACTTTTATTATTTTCCTTTGGAATGAAGAAATAATTTTCCAGCAGATAGTCTTGTGTTTAGCACTGCTTTCAACCATACTGATTCTAATTAAAATGTCAAGATAAATATCTTTTTTTCTTTTCATTTGGACATGACGTTAAGTATTCATTATTGATTAGCCTCATCTAGAAAGAATTGTCCCTTAGCATATTTGGTGGTTTAGGGTGGAGTGTATCTGATGGAAAAATCTCCATCACGGTTCAATCTAATTTTGGTGACAATGGGACAGGGTTTAGGGGAGCAGAACATACCTGACATGCAATTCTGGTTAGGTAGGCAGGATCTTGACTGCAAACTCCCCACACCATGAGAGAAGGAGGATGCTATAGGTCAAGTAAGCTGGAGACTAGATCTAGGGAAATCAACTGGCATTTGAAGGGGGGGTGCAAGAAAACATAGCTGTTGTCCATAGTAAATATGAAGAGGTCTAGGAAGAGATGGCTAGAAAAGCAATACGCAGAAGCATCAAAGCTGCTCTCCCCAAAACTCTAATAAAAAGTTACAAACTCTCTTTAAGATCGAGGTAAATGAAAGCTGTTACAACATGATAATGGATTGTTCTATGCTATCTTTGTGGAACTAGGTCTACATTCTTCATTGGTTTCTTAGAGTAACTCATTCATAGATTCTTTCCATTCATTAGCGGTAGCGGAATCCTGTATGTGGAATTTCTTTCCCATTATCATTGGGCTTGGCACAGGTGAGTTTAACATCATATACAATGACAAATTTTAGAAGAAACAATAACATGGTAGCAAAGAAACTATTCAGATATTCATTATATGTGAAAAATGTTCAACTTCACTAATATATAAATATAGTTAGAAATGAGATAAAATTTTGACAAATATAAAAATTTAATAAATTCCAATGATTAAACTGACCAGTATAAAAATAGATGTATATATTACCTGGGATCTAAAAAAAACAAAAACCCTATGTAGTGAAGTTTTGAGGAACTCAACATCAGTGCAAGCTTTTACACTGCTGATTTTAGTACAAAATGTTAGAAGTTGGTTTGGCATTATATATTTAAAGATTAAAAATATCTATATCCTTAAGCCCACAATTCTAAATTTAATAATTTATCCTAAAAAAATTGAAGATATCTACAAATATTCCCTAAATATGACATTTATCACAACTTTATGAGGATTGGCAAAATTTTGAGAAATGGTTTAAATATACAACAGTGTGGAACTGATTAAATAAATGATACAGCAGGAAATGCAGTAGGGAAGCATTTAAACTTATGTTGTAGAATATTTAAGACCAGCAAAATAAATGTAAAGCTTTGCTATGAACACAACAAAACAAACTCAACAAATGTGTTTTGTGAAATTTCTTCATGTATTCTTCACATGAAGAATCTTGAAAGGCTGTACATAGGAATGTAATGTTCCAAGTTATTATTACTGAGGGTGAGATTGCTATGATACTCATTTCTTTCTTTAATTTTTTCTATATTTATAAATATTCTTCACCGTTTACTTTTGAAATAAAAAATATTTTATTT
>CAUYON010044860.1:0-20645 GCA_963573935.1 Arctocebus calabarensis
AAGAATATGTTCCAGCTCCATCCATGTAAACACAAAAGAGGTAAAGTCTCCATCTTTCTTTAAGGCTGCATAGTATTCCATGGTATACATGTACCACAATTTATTAATCCATTCATGGGTCGATGGGTATTTGGGCTTCTTCCACAACTTAGCAATTATGAATTGGGCTGCAATAAAAATTCTGGTACAAATATCTTTATTATGACTTTACATTACTTCTAAATTTTCTCAGACTTCTCAGATCATGCTCATCCATTTTTACTCCATTTTTATGCTTCTTAAAACTCTCAAACCTTTGAGTAAGTAAATATTCAAACACTCAAAGTCTTTAAATAAATAAGCTATCAGAAATGTACTTCTTCACTTTTGTATAATTCTGTAAACTTTTGAATAATTCAGAATTACTGATAGGTGTTTAATACATTGTACAAATTCCATGGTTTAAAAAAAAAAAGATTAAATAAAGATGTACTTATGAAGAGTCACAATTTAACATGTCAACTTGTATCAACATTTATAAATTAAGAGGCATAGTTTTCACTGGATTCTTGCATATTCTTTAACTGAAGTGATTGATCTTATGAAAACTACCTCCAGTGAAAGCTTGGGAAAGCAGTCCAAAGTATTTTGTACTTAAATTGTTGAAAACCCAAAAGAGGACAACAATTCACTTATAATCCTACCTCCAAACGGCAACTGCTGTTAATACTTTAATATGTTTCCTTTCAGTATTTTATATATATAGTCACAGGTGTAGGTTTATTAATTTACATTTGCAAATTTGGGATCCTAGGATTATATTGTTTATATACTTAAGTACACTTAATCTTAGCCAAAAAGCCAAAAATCAATTCTTTTTTAAAAAACGTCAGCAAGTGGTTTCTTGTCATCCCACACAGGACCATGTGGGCTTCTGGCATTCCCCTCTGCCTGGAGGTCCTCAGGATACCAGACCCTTCCCTGTCATGCCCTTGGGCTCGGGGCTCTGCTGTCCCCTGGCCCTGACTTACCAAGTGGTGTCCTGGCCTCAAGTCCTGCCCCAGAGTCCTGCCATGGTGAGATGTTGAGAACACAGGATGAAGGGTTGCTTCAGCCCCCAGGGGCCATACCTAGGAGCTCAGGCATGCATGCCTATCCACCTCTCCACCTTTGAGCCTCCTCTGTCCCCTGGGCCCCTGAAGTCAAGAAGGAGGAGAGGAGGCAGAGCAGGCTAAGCAAAGACCACAGGAGCTAGCAGGGCCTGACTGTTACCACCCCAGGACTAAAGGACATACAAGCAGATGGGAAGGCCTGGTTCACTCAGAATGCCTCTTAGAGGCATGAACCTTACAGGGATCTGGCCTGAGCCCTGCTGCCCCTAGGCTATTCCACCCACATCCCCCCAAGCTGTTCCTCTTAACCACCTATCCTCAAGTCTTTGTTGTCCCAGGCCTGGCCTGGCTGTCATGGTTGTGGCCTAAGGGCTGAATGTGCTGGGTTGGAGCCCACACATGTGAAGCAGCCTCCTGCCAAGGGATAGGCAGAAGGGCAGCTGGCCAGGCATTCTGCACCAACATTCCAGCATGACCTGCAGAAGGCTTCCCACCCTGCACCCTGCCCAAGGCCATGTCCTGGGCAGAGCCACGTGAACCAGTGTCAGGCCCTGAGAGGTGTATTATGACTGTGTCTTCATTCTGCAGGCTGCACAGGATTCGGGGCAGGACTGAGTGAAGGATGGAAGGATTTCACAAGTTGTCAGTGATTATAGGCAGTGACAAGAGCTCCTGCATAAGCCCAGTGGGGGCAGCAAGTTGACATCCCAAGGCCAAGAACCATGGGCTGCACAGGGAGGGTGCGGGAGTTGAGCTGTGACTACCTTATCAGGGATAACAGGGCTATGCTCCTGACGCTCTGCGGCATAGAGTCCGTTGTGGTTGCTGAGACACTAGCAGGTTGGACAGTCTCCTTTCTGAGCAATGGCCTCAATAGACAGAAGCCTAAGCCTACATCAGTGTCTAGGACATGGCCCACCCACCTCACTATGTCCTCATCCACTGAGGATGCTCCTGAGACCTTTGTCGCTTGCCTGGTAGCTGCCTCTCAGGAGGTGGTCAGGCTCTGTTAGGCAAGTTGTTCCTTGAGGCAGGGCCCACCTGTATTTATGTCCAGGGTTTCCAGAGGGCCTGAGTGCACATCGGTGATTTAGGAGTCCAGCTTTTCAAAGGACAAAAGGGGTTTTTCTTGTCTTGGCAGACTCTCACCTGCTTGTTTCTAATGCTGGGTGGGTGGGAGAATGGGGGTATTTCTGCTTTTGTCATCTTGGCTCCTGGGCAAGTTCTAGAAGGGTCATGGTAAAAAGGGATGGGGACTGAGGGCTTGGCTTCCAGTAGGCCTCAGGCAAATGTCCACTGTTGGAGGGGGACTCAGCCTGGGGAGGTGGGGAATCTATTTCGGCCCCAGGTAAGAACATCTCCAGAGAGCCCTGGCAGAAAGCTTGTTCTGGACCTCCCAGCCCAGGGTCCTGCTCACTCCCCACAGGCCCTAGCAAGGTACCTTCTGGTTGTGTGTTTAGCCTGCCATACACCCTGCCTGGGTTATGGCCCTGTTCTACTTTGTTCCTAGGGAGCTTGCATCAGTTGGTCTCTACCCAATGGACACCCCACAGGATATTCACACATTCCTGGGAGACGCAGATTGGGCTTAGTGAGGGCTGTGTGTGCCTTGACCTCAGGTGGGAAGTTGAGTTTAGTGACTGCTCCCAGAGGAGCAGGGTGATGGACGGTAACTTTGGTCACACTGATTTACAAACTTCCTTGTAGGTTTTCTTGTTCGGGGGAAGCTCCCTTCCTGCAGTGAAGTCTGAGGTAGCCATGAGGGAAGCTGGCTAGGACCCTTCCCCCAGGTCTTCCCCCAGCCTCTGCCCGGTGGCTTCCTTGCTCCTTCACCTTGTACTGGCCTCTATCCACAACCTACGCCCACCCAGCACACCTCCCCAAGCCTTATCCTTCCTAACATCTCCACATCACCCCTCCCTTGCTGTACCCTGCCCAGTTGTCAGAATGGGCGTGATGGAATTTCACACAGGAAGCATCTTAGTCTGTAGAGCAGCGGTTCTCAACCTGTGGGTCACAACCCATAGGAACTGTATTAAAGGGCTGCAGCATTAGAAATGTTGAGAACCACTGCTTTGGAGCATTTTAACAAGAGCTAAGGCTAGGTGAGTGATCTCACTTCTGGCTGTGAGTTTCATTGTCTCTCTGAGTGAAGGCTCAGCCTGGGGGGCCACAGGTAATGTGTATGAGGTGCTCATCAGCCCAATTCCCACCTGTGGGATCCAGGGCAAGTGTGCATCTCTGGGATGCTGCTGGATGGCTGCTGGCCAGTTCAGCCCCAGCCCATGGGCATACTTCCATCCCTGTGAGCTATGGGGGGGATGCAGCACTACTGAGCAGCACTACTAGGCTGGCCCTTATTGTGACTCTTGTGCCCTCTGATGTTCTTTTCTCCAGGTTCCTGACCCACCCCTACAGGGTTGGCCCTCAGGCACAGTGGTATGGCACTGTGGGAGGAGCAGCATGTGCAGGCTGTAGACTCCTCTGTCTATGGCCTCTTCTCATTGTGCCTCCATGGGCAGAAAGCACCACCTCTGGAGGTAGCCTGAAGTCCCACTGTCCCTGCTGACATCTGGATGGCTGTGCTTGTACATGGGGCCAGAGTCTGATCCTCCATAGGGTTTCTTCCCCTGGGGAAGCCTGGGGTCCTCCTGGCTCAAGGCCTGGCTAGAGGAGGGGGCCTCTATTGAACTGCATGTGGAATGGGCACACTGAGGGAGAATAAAAGAGAAAAGGAGTGAGTAGGCCAATGGCAGGCAGTTCGGTGATTTGGCCTTAACCTGTCCAGAGGGCCTGGGAGGTCCCAAGAGCCTAAGGGGAGTGACACACCCCTGGAGCCCTCCCACCTACCCTGCTGCTCCTGACTCTGGGGTACAACCTAGGCCAGGCCTTGTGAAATTTAGTTTCCCCATCTGCCTTGAGCAGCTTATTTGCATGTTTTCTGGAGTCCTCCTGACTCTAGCCTTCTGCATTCAGAAGGATTTCCCTGGGAGCTGGGACCAGCACCCGAGGGCAGAGAGACCCCACCCTGCCTTGCCTGAGTTGGTATACATAGCCTCCAGGCTCCTTGGCTCCAGAAAGATCACACCAAACCACACCTCCTAGTCACTTCTGCTTGTGGTATTTATTTTCCCAAAAAGTGATTTTGGGGGGCAGGAAGGGAGCTGAAGCAGAGTTAGAAATAGCTGCGCCTTCTTCCAATCGAGCAGGTTCTGCAGATGTGTGCTGGGTAATTGAGGGTTTGCTATATGCTCGCGCATCTCAGGCTCCCTGTTTCTGGGACCGCGTGGGTGGAGAGAGCTGCCTATGGGGACTGCCTCATGGGAAAGGCCAGAAAGCCCAGTGCCAGCTCTTTCTGGCAGCAACCCAGCCAACCTCTCACTGCCATCCCTCCCAGGAGGAAACATCCCAAAGTCTGGAGTTTCCCCAAAAAGGCTTTGGCCCTTCCTGAGCCTGAGGGGAGGGAGGGGGGCCACGAGGCCAGTTGGTGGGGGGCTTCAAGGCTCCTGGTCTCTAAAGCATATCCCTCCGCCCTCCCAAGGCCTAGGGAGGGAATGCTCCCTGTTATAAGAATGAGAAAATTGATATTAAGACTAGGAAGATGAACATCCAGGCAAATGCAAATCCAATGTTATTTGACTCTTAAGCCTGAATTTTCCAAGTTCGTAAGGCAGAACTGTGGTAATATTTAATTTGGCTATTTGTTATATGGATGAGGGGAGAAGATATACAGGTTGAATCTGAATTCAGAAATGCTCCAGAATTGGAAACTTTTTGAACGCCAATAAGATACTCAAAACAAGTGCTTATGGGAGCATTTCAGATATCAGTTGTTTAGATTAGGAGTGCTCAGCCAGTAAGTTATAACATAGATATTCCAACATCCAGAAAATTCTAAAATTACTAGTATTTGGTCCAAGCATTTTGGGTGAGGGATACTCAACGTGTGTGTGTGTGTGTGTGTGTGTGTGTGTGTGTGTAAATTTGTAAATGCAGTCATAAGGTGGGGTGGCACCTGTGGCTCAGTGAGTAAGACGCCATATACCAAGGGTAGTGTTTTCGAACCCAGCCCTGGCCAAACCACAGCAAAAAATAGCTGGGTGTGTGGCGGCTACCTGTAGTCCCAGCTACTCAGGAGGCTGAGGCAAGAGAACTGCCTACGCCCAGGAGTTGGAGGTTGCTGTGAGCTGTGACGCCACAGCACTCTACCACGGGTGATAAAGTGAGACTCTGTCTCTTAAAAAAAAAAAAAAAAAAAAAGTAAATGCAGTCATGTGATCACCTCTGTGGCTTGGCCCATGGAAGGTCTTCAGGGGCAGTAATGTGTGGAGCTGTCGTCTCCTGTAACCACACTTTCTCTGGATACCTCATGAAGGGCTGCCTGAAGCTTTCTACAGTTAACTTCTTTTTTTATATATATAAATAGAAGGGAGTATACTCTAAAATGATAAGACATATAGTATAGTAAGTACATAACCCAGTGACACCCATGTGTTATTATAGCAAACATCCTTCACTGTGCATAGCCATGTGTGCTGTGCTTTCATGAGACCAGAGCACGGTGTGTTGGCGCCAGCACCACTACAGACATGCAAGTAAAGGCTATAAGGTCACTAGTATAATCTTAAGGGACTACTGTGAAATATTAACTCCACTCTGACCAAAATGTCTTTATATTCAGTGCCTCACTATACATACAACAATACCAGACAGCACCTGTTCCCTCACAGACCTCTGGTAGGGGTGACAACCACAGGTCTACTCCTTCAGAGTAGCACACACTTCTGCCGGGGTTGCCACAACAAGGGTCCTGGGGACGGTGGAATGGCCTGAGGCTTGTGACTCCTACCTGCCACACTGGGGCTTCAGGCACATTGCTGAACTTCTTCCTGTCCCACCTGAGTAACATGGAGCGGTGAGGCTGTAACCCCGGAATGTGATCTGTAGATGCAGTACCTGTATGACAGTCTGGCTCAGACAAGTAGCTCTCCATGGGCCAGAGGTCACCCTGTCCAGAGCTCTGCTGACTTGATGGCTTGAAGAGAAACTGCCAAAGCTGACCTGCCTCCCAGGGTCTTGCCCTGGGGAGCATTCTGAGGGCTCCGGTTAGCTCCCTGTCCCAGTCTTACTTTTGAGGGCTTGTGTAGGCATTTCTATGTCACTCTGCCAACTTTAATGCAGCTGTGGCACTGCATTAATTGCAATTCCAGCTGCCTTGCTCCTCGGGAAACTCACTGGGGCTCTGCAGAGTGGGAGAGGCTGGAGAGGTGGCAGCTGCCTTCTTCACACCTGCACACACCTACACACCAGAGGGCAGGCAAACATGTGAATGGGAAGAGGAGTCAGGTGATGTGGCAGATTATGCCTAGGGCCCAGGAGCTCCCCCAGGGTGATGGGTAGATGTGTCTTGCTGGCCACCCATCTTCATCCATGGAATCAGTTATAGTGGACTGTTTTGTTTTCAGAGATTCTCTGCTGCCTTTCTTTACCTAAGTGCCCCTCTTGGAGGAAGTGACTGTTCATCTACTAAAGCCCAGTGTGCATGGGACAGTCTAGAGCAGCGGTTCTCAACCTGTGGGTCACAACTGTATTTAAGGGCTATGGCATTAGAAAGGTTGAGAATCACTGGTCTAGAGGCTCCACTCACAGGCTCTTAGACCCTCTGCCTCAGTGGTCCTCCCTGCCTATCTTTCCTGAAGTATGACCTCACACAGTGATAAAGTCACCTTGCTCCAGTGTATCACCTATACCAGGGGCCTGCAGTCATCTGCTGGGAATGGCCAGTCTGTCAGAACTCAGTTCCTCTGTGTGGATGATGTGTAACCACCAGGTGGCTGTGTTCCAATAAAACTTTATTTGTGGCACTGAAGTTTGAATTGTATCTACTTTATATGTATCATAAAATATTAGTCCTCTTTTGCTTTTTAAAAATTAATAATTTTATTTCTCAGCAGAGCAGTTTTAGGTTTATAGAAAAACTGAGTGAAAAGTACAGTGTTCCACAAACTTTTGCCCTCCTCCTCCTCCTGTTTTCTTCTGTTCCTATGGTCCTGCATTAGGGTGGGCACATTTGTTCCAATTAGTGAAATGATATTCTTGTGTTATTATTCTACTAAATCCATAGTTAACAGTAGGGTTCATGCTTGTTGATCATATAGTGGATACACAGATTTAAACAGATTCATAATGTTATGCATCCTCTGTCACAGCATCAGTATAGAGCCAGTCCTGACAGAGGGCCTGTGCTGGACCCAGTTGTTGGCAAGGCCACAGAGGCCTCCTGACTCTGGGCTCTGTTGTCTCAAGGGTGGCTGGGCCTCTGCTTGATGAAGGAGCAAGAGAATGGGGGCAGCTTGGAGCACTGACCCAGGGGTCTGAAGGTATAAGAAATAGGCCCTTCTGAGTGCCCACAGGGGACACGCAGCCCAGGGAGACCCTTAGCCCGCTCAATTTGTGATCACTTGTTATGGCAATAGCTCCAGATCTTCTGCTTCCTAAGCTGGATGGGGGGGAGGGCCTGTGTGGCTTCTTTGAGCCAGTTTCCTCCAAAAGGAGGTAGAGGAGTGAGCCAGGCCTGGCCCTGACAATATCTCCAACTTATGGAGCACTTGGGCCAGGGAGCTGGTTTTCTGTTTGGCCCGGCCTGGGATCTGGAGCAGGCAGCTGCCTCTGGAGGGATCCCAGGAGCAGGGAATAGAGAAGGTGGCAAGTGCTAGCATGAGGGCACACTCTCTCCTGGGAATACCTACCCACATGGGGTCTAGAGTGGTGGCCTTGGCGAGCATTTGCTGAGAGGAGGCTTTGGGACGTGTTACTATAGGCCAGTCCTTGGCAGAGAGTGGAAGGGGTGCTGGACACTAGGCCAGAGCTGCCTGGGTGCCAGTTTCACTCTCCCTCTGCCCAGCAATGGGACCTAGGCATATGGCTTCACCTCTGTGAGCACCTATGTGGAGCCTGAAGACTGTTTTTTCATGATGCTGCATTTGGCCAGCATGTCTAAAAGAACCCAGCGGATGCTGTCACCCAGCTGCACAGCTGCACAGCCCTGTGCATAACTCCGTCATTGTTGGCTGACTTCAGACAGCAGCTGGCAGGTTCGTGGTCCTTGTATGGTTGAGAATGATGGAGCCTTGCAGAGCTGCAGGTCAGCAACTGCCTGTGGGAGCTTTTTCTTGGCTCGTCAGCAAGACTGCAGGGCACTCACACTGGCCTTGTGCACACTCCTACTCACACACACATAACGTAGACAGACACACATGAACACACACTCTTGGTTGGCTTCTGTCTGGTCTTGCTCAGGGCATCCCACATGGCACTGGCTTCTGAGAAATCAGAATCTAGGGCACCAGGAAGGAATTGGGACAGGGTGACCCACCCTGCATCCCTTCCAGCCTTGGGCTTGCTCCATCCACAGCCTCATCCCTACATAGGTCCCTGCTTGGCAACACGTGCTCACCAGTGCCCCATGCCTGGCACCTGCGAGGTCAAGTGGTGCAGGGCCCAGCAGGCCCTCCCCCAGCCAGACTTTTCTGGGGCCCTGTGGTCTTCTGTGGTACTCCACCCCTGCTGCACAGCCCTGAGCAAGCCTCCCTTACCTCTTGCCACCATCCTTTCTGGCACAGGTTTCCACCCTCACTGGGCCTTGCCAAAGAGGTATAGAACCTCGGGCCTGCTGTCCAGCTAGGGGCTTGTTGACACAGGCTATGATTCATACAGGTTTATTACTCCCAGGTGGAATGTTTGCTTTGCTGCCGTGGGTTTAGCCATGGCCTTGGCACCTGCTGTTCTTTCTTTTTAAAACAGCCTGTAAATGAGCAGGGTTGGTTTACCAGCCTGGCCCTCCTTCATGCATTGATCATGCACAGATCAGTACCTGTATACTCCCAGCTCTTAGGAAGGAGCATTAATCCACAGAGGACAAATGCATAGTTATTCCTCAGGTGATCACTGGCTCCTGCCCTGTTCTAGGCCACCAGGGGCCCAGAAATAAACCTCATCTCTCAAAGCACTCCTAAGCCAAAGGCACAGTGAACACGCCAGCACAGTTGCCTGGAGTTGTGATCAAAGCCTGATGAGGGCCTCTTGGAGGAAGCGCTACTGTAGGTAGCAGGGTGGGACCAGATACATACTCCCTAGGCCAAGAGCCAGAGATGCCACTGCAGGGCCTGTGGGACCTCTGCTTGCCCCTCCCTCCTATTCATCTGTTGCTGGGCAGAGTAGCTGCTGGAAGAAAGAGCCTGTTTGTCCAGGAACCAGTCCCAGGTACAAGGCTAGATTAAAAGGGAGGACTTGAGCGAGGGGCTGGGCAGGAGCTGCATAGACCACACTGAAGGTTGTCATAGCAGTAGCCCTTAGCCCAGTGGTGAACAGGATTGGAGGCTTGACGCCTCAGGTGATTGAGAGCATGTGCCTGCAGGGCTGTTCCAGTTCAGCTCTGTTGTCACGTGCCCCCCTAGAACCCATCTTCCCTGGGTCAACCCTGGGGTGCTGCCCAGACACCCTCAGCCTAGCCCAGCCCAGGCTTAGACATTCCTCTGTCTGAGCATACAGTGCCATTCTTCCTGGTGTTCACTAGTTTTGAACTTCAAAACCCTAATTACAATTTCTTCATTTTTCTCCATAACATAGTTGAGACAAAGGCTTTTGGGGGGCAGACTGAGAGCAAAAGACCTGAGAAGTGGATTCTAAGGCCTCCTTCATCTTCCTGATATGAACAGAGGGGACATTCTAGGCAGCCTCATGGTGCTCTAAGGAGAGAGCAATTCCTGAGGCCAGCACCTCAAAGCTGTATCCACATGTGGTGTTTGTGTGGAGAGGGCTTGGGCCCATTTGGAAGCCAGGGCAGCAAGCTCCTTCTCACCTCTGTCCAGCAGTGACCACCCCACCGCCCCACCGCCCCACCACGTCTCTGCTCTTAGGCCTTCGCAGTAGGTCTGATGGTGCAGGCTGGGCATCTAGGTTGTTGGGGAAGTAGACTGACTGCACGTATGTGCCTTTGGACTAACATGGGTGATGCACAGTGACCCCTAATCCTATAGCTGAAATAACCCCAAAGTATTTTGAGAGGGTGGCACAAGAGGCAGACTGTACCACACAGGGCATCCCCAGGACAGCTGCACCCATGTTCCAGCATGTGCCTTGCCTCTATGTCCCACCCACCTGTGCTGTGTCCTGGCTAAGGCTGTGGTGCCCTCTCCATGGGACCCAGGATAGAAGAGGGGCCTGGGTAGTGTCTGCTCCTCTCAGCTGTTGCTGCCAGTGCCTGAACTCCATTCTCCCACCAGACTTGTACACATGTGTATCCCACACCTTATGACTAGCCTCTTGTGGCCACTCTCTGGGTAAATATTCTTCTCTGCCATGACAGCAGCAAACAGAGGTAGTGGCTAAAGGATGCTGCATGTCAGCTGTCTTCCCCTCCTGCCTCCTGGCTCTGCCTAGGGTGAACTGGTCGAGGGATTGGGCCAGCCCTGGCTTTACCCTCAGCACTGCCTCATGATGGCCACATGCTCTCAGACAAGCCCTTGGTCCCCCGGCCCTAGTCTCCTCCTGATGGCACTGTGAGTCAAACAGTCGTATGCAGGTGAGCACCTGCCTGGCTTTGGTGCCATGCAGTGCAAGGCATGTGGCCTGTCTGGCCACCTCCTCTGACCAGCTTTGCTCTGGGGTATACAGTTTTACCCAGATATCCAGGAAACACCCTAGTCTGTTAGACCTGGAAGTCAGATTAATCCATGGGTCTTTCCACCTTCCCTGCCCACTGTGGTTTTTCTTGGTTTTCATAGGATCTTCCAAACCCCTCAAAGACCTCATCTGATCTCACCCCTTCCCTTTATGGGTGGGGAGGCAAAGCTCTAAGAAGGCAGTGACTGCCCTAATTACTTCACTTGGAGGCTCCAGACCTTCTATGTGAGTCCTGGAGTTGGGAACTGTAACTTGTGTTACAGTTAAAACACAAGTAATACTGCCCATGGGTGCACGACCTTTTCCATGTGACCCTGGGCCAGGTCATAGCACCCTCTTTCTGCCCTGGGCTGAAAAGAAACTTTTTGTGCTTAGTAAGGTTGGAGAAATCAGAGGCCAAGGAGCTATCCCTCCCTTGGTGCTGAAATTAAGTCAGAAACAAGGGGTTGTCCAGGGCCAGCGCTCAACCAGTGCAGAATGAGACCAGTTTCTGTGAAAGCTAGCTTCGTGCTGATGTGAGCAGCTCTCCCCACTACTCACAGCTCTAGACATTCAGAAAATGCTGCCTTTCTGTAGAGAGGGCTGATAACTAGAGCCATTTGTGGTGCAGGGTTTAATGTTTCTCAAGACTAATTGTCCACATGGCTTTCCAAAATGCAGCAGCCATGGTTCCTCCCCTCAGCACCAACCAAGGGTCAGAACCACGCTGCCTGAGCAGAAAGGGAGCCTTAGAGATAGGGCCGCAGCCTCTGCACCTGTGAGGCCTGGGTGTGCACGCCGTAACAAAGCCCAGATCACGTGCGTCCAACCAGCCATCTCAGGACCCAGGCGTTTGCTTGTCATCTTCAGAGTCAAACACTCAGGGCCTGGCCAAGAAGGACACTGCATAAGAACGGGTATCCACAGCCTCAGGGACTCTGCCAAGAGGGGTTTACCTTGGTGAGGCTTAGCGGGGAAGGGTGGGCAGATAGTGCAAATAAGGCAGCTTCTGCCTCCCACCCTGCCTCCCTGACAGATAATCAGGGCCATTCACAGGCTCCTGTCAGAGGAAGCTGAGTCTGGAGCCTTCCAGTCTCCTGCTGCAACAATGAGATCTCGATGACATTTTAATTTGAATTTGCCTTTTTGGGTCCCCTGAATTTCAAATGAAGTTGCTTTGAATGTGTGCTGACTTCATACCTGTCTCATTTCTTCAGGAGTTGCCCGAGCTTAGCCAGCACTAGGATTTGAGTGGCTGAGAATGTTCCAGCAGTGGAGTCAGAATGCATCTTGGCCCCTGAGTACCCTCTGCCCAGATAGACTCTGGCCTTCTGAGGCATGGATATGGGGCAGCTAGAGCTTGTATTTGTTGGCAAGGCCCCCCAGGCAGAGCTGCTATGTCCCAGTGTTTTCTGGATCCTTCTGTGGAGCAGGAGTTGGCCTCTTTGGGGGAACTTGGGGTATGATTGAGCCAGCAGGAAAGTAAGGACCCACAGCTCAGAGTGAGGCAAGGCTTGCCAACCTCTGGGTAGAAGTTTGCAGAGATGAGCAGAGAACTGGCTGACTTGGTGTGTAGTAGGTGCTAAGTTCTGTGTCACTGGAGGTGTTAAAAAAGAGGCCAAGATGACCTGTGACAGTAGTGAAGAATGAAACTAGGATTGGACCAGATGACAACTTCTTCCCAAGAAAACAAACCATCTCCTTGCAGTAGTTAGCTGAATGGGAAAGGCAGTTCCATGCAATGGAAAGAGCTATTCCCATTGCAGCAGCTTGTACAAAAGCTGGTCAAGGAGGCCCAGCTTCCTTGAGAAATGAAATAAGGCCATAGGGCTGAGCTCCAGCGGTACAAGGGAAGACTGGGAGTGGGCAGCACCTTGGGTAGGTGCTGGCTTTGCATCCTGCAAGCAGAGGAGATCCCTTAGCTTTTAAGGAGGAGTCCAGTGGTGAAGGTGACAGTTGGAAATGGAGGAGTGGTGGGTAGTGGCGTGTCCACCCTGGCCCTGCGGCTGCGCCCCTGCTTCCCCCTTCCTAGTGGGATTGGAGGGGTTCACCAAGGGCAAATAGGCGGAGGCCCTGAGCAGATCTCAGTCCCCCAAGGAGGGAGGGAGCTCCATGGCTGTGGGTACCAGGGTCATAGGCTCAGACTGCCCAGCTTCTTGGTGCAGCCACAGCAGATTGCCCATCAGAAACACAAAGTTACTAATACCTGTGTAGAAAATCCATGCTAGTGTAATAAGAATATCACCTGTAGGTAACATGTGCACCACAAACCTCAGGCTGCATCTCCCCTTCTCCAGTCTTCCGTGAGTGTTCACATTTAAGTGTGTTTATTTCCTGGCAAAATAACCTATAGTACAGTGTTTTTTTTCCTGCTTCATTGACACTATTTCATGAGCCAATTACACTCAGTTAAATATTCATCACAATGATGATGTTTAATGGTTACACAATGTGCTACTTTGTGGTTGTGCCATAATTAACATGTTTCCTTGTTGTGGGACTTTTAACTAGTTTCTCTTTTTATTTCTTTACTTGTTTACCTTTTGCTATTATAAAAGGTAAATGATGATTTCATGATCTCAGTGATCATGCATTTACACAAATTTTTCTCTGCATCCCTGATTATTTCTTTAGACTAGGTTCCTAATAGATTATTAGCTATAGCTAAAGCTAGTAGATTATTAGCTTTATCCAATTAGATAAAGATTTCAGAGACTGTGACTTGGCTCCTCCTGTACAAATGGTGTGGCCTTACATCTGGGAGAAATTCAGGGTACACTAGATAATGTCACAGCTGTAACCCACGACAGCACCTTTTACTGCCATCTTCTAGACTGGTGGGTCTCAACCTTCCTAATTCTGCGACCCTTTAATACAGTTCCTGTGGGTCATGACCCACAGGTTGGGAACTGCTGTTCTAGACAGTCCAGGGCCTGGGTTGTCTAGGGTTCCACAGTTACGTATGGTCTCAGCTGGCTGCTGCCTCAGAGCCCTCTGTCAGCTTGGCTTTGCAGCCACGACTCTCAACCCCCTGGGTCTCTTCCTGACCTTTGTACCCTGGGGCCTGTATAGAACCTGAGGAAGCCTCCAGGAAGGAGGAGATGATACATGGTTGGGGCCACTCCCAGCTCACCCCTGGGTCTCAGATTACTCCATCTGTCAGGGGAGGTGAGAGCCACTCTTGCACCGAGTCCTGTGGGTGGCTTGGATGCCCCATGGCACCCACTGTCCAGATGCTCTGTATGTCAGCAGCCACCCTATGCTTCCTCCATTGTGGAAAGCCACAGAGACATGTGCAGGGGGGCACCCTTCTGGGATTGGTATGGGCCCCAAGATGGGAAGCAGGCAAGCAAGATCTATGGTGTCCACAGGAGTCAGTTTGTGCGGAAGGGAAAGTTACAAGGCCTGAGCAAGGACCTTGAGGCAGTCTGATGGCCACCCCTTGGCTTTGCTCTGCTTGTGATGTTCCAGGCTGTCCTTGAGTGTGGGCTCAGGAGCGGTTGTCTCAGCACCACTCGAGTACATTGACAAGCTATCTGGAAACACAGTTGTGGTTGGGCCAGGTTCAGGACAGCCATCAGGACCTGATCTTGGGACACAGAAAGGGCCAGGTCTCATTGTCTTTGAGCTCTACCACACTTCTGTGACTTGTGGCTAGTCCTAGTTGACTTCTCTAGGAATTGGAGGCATCAGTGTTATTAACAACAAGAAGAAGGGTTATACTTGCTGGCATCTTCTGTCTGCAGGGCTGTGGCATGAGACCACATCACAGCCCTGTTTCCTGGCATATTTTGCAGGGTCCTTGTAAGGGACAATCTGAGAAAATGTTTTTCTTGACCCTGAGCTCCACAAGTGCTGGTGGAGAACTTGTCCTCGAAGCCATCATTTATTCTCCTTCTCTGTAGCGACCAGAAAAGCCTCTGTGATTTCCTTTTGCCACTGCCTGTCCGTACCCTCTGAGGGACAGCCTCCCCTGCCTGCTCTCCCTCCCCTGGAGACCTTGTGAGGTACTGCTGGAAGCTTGGACCAGGCCAGGGCTTATCCTCCTTGGAAGAGTTGTGAGACAGGTGCTGAAAGCAGAAGGCTTGAAGACCAGGTGCAAGGCACTCTGGGAGCTCTCCCCAGCCCGGCTAGGGCTGCAGACCGATTGTGCACACAGGGATAGTGGGTTCTCAGAGCTGCAGGCAGGCTCACCGCTGGCTGCCAGGAAATCCCATCACTTCCTAGAAGCCAGATTCATAGGTAGCTGGCTGGCTTCTGCTGTGCCATCATTTATCGACAAAAAGAGGGGCCAGAGGAGACTTGCAAAGCCTTAAGAGACAGAACAGAAAAAGATAAGGAATATCCCGGAGTCGAGGGAGCAGCTATGCCAGGGAGTGGAGGACTGCAGGCTGGTGAGGATGAAGAGGGTAGGGGGCTGCAGGCAGGGGGTCTAGGTGACAAGGAAACATGGCTCAGTAACTCTGCACTTGAAGGCCCTACCACGCACACACAAACACACGCGTGCACATTTGAGAAGCCGTAGAATGGTTCAGTGTTCAAGAAGCCATAGAAAGGTTCAAGGTGGTGAAGTCAGATTCACTTTTTTAAAAAATTAACATGCAATAGAATGCACCCATCTCAAGTAAGCAATTTGGTAAATTTGCAGTCAGGTCCTTTCCTCTTCTACCCATTGTTAACCACAGATCTACTTCTTATTGCTATAGCCTTTTCTAGAATTTTCCACAGATGGAATCATTCCCTATGGAGCTTGTTCTTTTTTAGTCCTGAGTAGTATTCCATTGTAAAAATTTGGCAGTCTACCCATTTACCTGTTGATAGATATTTGGGCTATTTCCAGCTTGGGGTTATATGACTAGGACTTATATGTTATCTATGGTGGACATGTGTTTTCATTTTCCTTGGCATGAAATAGCTAGGTTATGTGGTAAGTGGATATTTAACTTTTTAAAAAACTGCTTTCCTCAGTGGTTAGTTTAGTGGCCCTCCCCCCCACACACACATATGAGAGCACTAGTTGATCTTTAGCACCTGGTGGTGGTGTTCTGTTTTATTTTAACCATTCATAGATGTGGAGCAGTAATTGTAGCCTTGATTTGCATTTCCCTGATAACTAAAGATGCTGTGCATCACAAGCTTTCTGCCTGTTTGTACACCTTCTGTTCAGATCTTACTCTGCCCTTTTTCCATTGGGTCGCTGATTATTAACTGAGTTCTAAGATTTTTTTGTATATATGGGATAAACATTTTTTGTTAGATACATGAATTGCAAATAATTGTAAAAGTTGTTTGCCTTTTTTATGTTGTATTTCAAAGAGCAGAAGTTTTTTTATATTGAAGACTAATTTATCATTTTTTTAATTTTATGATTTATGCTTTTTATGTGTCCTAAAGAAATCTTTACTCCAAAATATCAAAGAATTTTTTCTACATATTCATCTACAAGTTTAATAACTTTAGCTTTTATATTTAGGTCAATATCTATTTCAGACTAATATTTGCATATGATATAAGGGAAATATCAAGGTTCTTTTTTGTTTCCCAAATGGATATCCAGTTATTCCAGCAACATTTGTTTAAAAGAATATCCTTTTCTTTTCTTTTCTTTTCTTTCTTTTTTGTTAAATTATAGCTATGTACATTAATGCAATCATGGGGTACAATGTGCTGGTTTTATATACAATTTGAAATGTTTTCATGAAACTGGTTAACATAGCCTTCATGGCATTTTCTTAGTTATTGTGTTAAGACATTTATATTCAACACCTAGTAAATTTCACATGTACCCTTGTAAGATGTACCATAGGTGTGATCTCACCAATTATTCTCCCTCCACCCATCCTATCCCCTCCCCTCCACTCCCTTCACTTTCCCCTTATTCTTGGGCTATAATTGGGTTATAGCTTTCATAAGAAAGCTATAAATTGGTTTCATAGTAAGACTGAGTACATTGGATACTTTTTCTTCCATTCTTGAGAAACTTTGCTAAGAAGACTATTATGTTCCAGTTCCATCCATGTAAACATGTAAGAGGTAAAGTCTCCATCTTTCTTTAAGTTTGCATAATATTCCATGGTGTACATATACCACTATTTATTTATTTATTTATTTATTGAATCATAGCTGTATACATTTGTTCAATCATGGGGTACAGTGTGCAGGCTTCACATACAATCTGAGATATTTTCATCAACCTGATTGACATAACATTCGTGAGATTTTCTCATTTACTATGTGAAAACATTTTTGATCCGTATTTAGAAGTTTTCTCCTGACCCTTCAAATATGTACCACACATGTGATCTCACTCTTTGTCCTATCTCCCCCCACCCTCTCCCTCTCCTTCCCTCCCTCTCCCCTTTCCCCATCTTCCTGGGCATGAAGCAATGATATAATATTAATAATTTGTTGTATTTTGCCTTTATTAAGAAGAGGTTAAAATGATTCAAAGGGGCTGATATCACTCATAGCAACTCTTAGGTTCACCAACTCAATACCAAACTAGAAATTATTATATAAATATTTAGTCTCCACCAGGTATTGTAACTTACAGTAAAAATAAAAGGAAATTGAAGAACATATAAAAAGCCTAGCTACATATTGATAAAGATTTAATCTAAAAGAAAATTGAGAAATTTTTAATTTGTCATGGCTCTCTTGAAGTACCTCTTATAAAGTGCAAGGGCAGAGTTCAATTTTGCATGCACAACTTTCTTACAATGGCACATGCATTCACTGGGTACAAAAGTACCCACTGAAAAGGTAATTCTGTACATCTGTCAAAGTTTTCTTCTCCAAGTTTAACTGTCAAAGCTTGAATCTAACTACAGCGATGTCTACTTGAAATCCTCCAGTGCATTCCATCGCACATAAAATAAAGCCTGAAACCTTTAACATCGCCTGCAGGCAGTGCAATCTGATTCCTGCCTGCTTTTCCCGATGCTCTCCCCACACGCGTTTATCTCAACTGTACAATATTCTGTTAGCTTCTCACCCAACCCAGTCTCCTTTGTACACACAGCTCTGGCCACTCTCCATGCTTTTTCATCACTGACTTAATCACTTACCAATATTGTAAGCATTTTTTCCTCAGAGACTGGTTATTTTGTAAATACCTTGTAGAAAGCTGTTTTTTCTTTCCTTTGTGAATTTTATCTCAGTTTATAATTTAGTACTTATTAAAATATGCATTATTATTTGATGAGTGAATTTTGATCCATTAGGCCATAATTTAGTAGAGCACAGACTGGCTATGCCTAATTATGCATGCTAGTGTCTATTGCTCAGTATCATGCTTGAGACATAGTAGATGCTCTATCAATATGTTCAGAGATGAACCAATTAATCAATCAATAATCAATCAACCAGAACTGATTATCAATGTTTTTGCACAGTAAACTCTACCTCCAATACAATCTCTATTGTTTGCCTCCCTGTAAGTCACTGACAATTCTATGTACTTCTAGAAGAAAACCTTAATCCATTTTCATAAGTGTACCCAATACAATCTCTATTGTTTGCCTCCCCGTAAGTCACTGACAATTCTATGTACTTCTAGAAGAAAACCTTAATCCATTTTTATAAGTGAGATTAAATGAATTTTTTTTTTTTGAGACAGAGTCTCAAGCTGTCGCCCTGGGTAGAGGCCATATTGTCACAGCTCAAAGCAACCTCCAACTTGAGCTCAAGCAATCCTCTTACCCTTTAATAGAGATGGTTCTCACTTTTTGCTCAGGCTTATCTCGAACCTATGAGCTCAAGCATCCACACAACTTGGCCTCCCACAGTGCTAGGATTACAGGAGTGAGCCACTGTGCCCAGCTGAGATTTTTTTTTTTTTGTCAAATTTGAAGGATAAAGGAACATTTACTAAGGATACAAAAAACAAGTATACACATTCTAAAAAACAAAAAAACTGTATTAAAATTATAATACTCAAGTCATGTTTGACATCTGCAATTATAAGAGATACAATATACAAGATAACAAACGTTATTGGTATATATTGAGTATTACAATTTTTTTTTTTTTGTAGAGATAGAGTCTCACTTTATCACCCTTGGTAGAGTGCTGTGGCGTGACACAGCTCACAGCACCCTCCAACTCCTGGGCTAGGGGATTCTCTTGCCTCAGCTGCCTGAGTAGCTGGGACTACAGGCACCTGCCATGATGCCTGGCTATTTTTCTGTTTTGCAGTTTGGCCAAGGCTGGATTGGAACCCACCACCTTTGGTATATGGGGCCAGCACCCTACTCGATGAGCCATAGGCTCCACCCTGAGTATTACGATTTTAATGCAGTTTTTATTCTTTCTTACAATGTGTACACATTTTTTGACACTCTATAACTGAGACTTTGGCAATAAAAGGTGTAGTATTGTTAAAAAGATTTTTTTTGGTACCTTCTTTTTGAATAAGATAATGGTATTCAGCTTCTGGAAAAAGTAAAGTCTTTTAGTGTCAATTTCTTCATAGACAAATGGGGGTCCAATATTCTCTCTTTTGCAGCTTGTAAGACCCAATTTTAAAGTTTATTTAGGTAGCCTTTGAAATTATTTATACATGTATACATACCTTTAGGTCCTGCTAGCTAGTATTTAAGAATCGATCATACAGAGGAAAAATTAGAAGATACATATACGTAGATAATTGTTAAACACTGCTATAAGATAAAAATAAAACTGTAATAAGTAGAGTACTTCAGTAGAAAAATGTTTAAATGAAGTGTATTATAAACAAAGTACAGAGCTGAAGTATATACGAGCTATTAAACGAATTAATGGTGTCTGTGGAGTGATAGTATATATGGTACAATTTCATGCAATTAAAGAGAGTAGAGGAGATGATCTTTGTTTATAAAGACACTCCTTGACTTAAAATGGGTTGCATCCTGACAAAGCTATGTTGTACCCAGCTCAAGGGATCCTCCACATAAATCACCAAGAGATAAATCCGATGCAATAGCAAGAGGCTTTATTTACAAGTCAGCCTGGGCTGGGGTGTGGGGTCTCACACCTGGCGCAGCAGGAAAACGGAGAAGTCCACGCCTAGAAAAGGAGGGGGTTTTTAAGGGTACAGAAAGGAAAAAGGAAGGGGGTGTGGGGTGACCTGATGGAGGACTAGGGGCCTGAGTAATACTTGTCCTTGGCTAGACTGGGAAGGAGCTGCTGTTACTTGGGGCAGACACAATTACGAGGGGCAGGGGAGGGAGTGAGTTACTTAACACTTTAGGTATGCATGCTGCTGCAAAATGAAGGCTGAAGAACAAGATGGAGTTAGTTTTAATAAAATGGAGTCAGTTTGGTCTTTACAGCTATCCTAAGTTAAAAAGTTGAAAATGCATTAAATACACCTTACCTATCAAACACTATAACAGCCTAGCTTACTTCAGATGTCCTCAGAACACTTATGTGAACCTACAATGGGGCAAAATCACCTCATAACACAGCACACTACAGCATCCGTTCTCCACCCTCATTGCATGGCTGACCTATAACTGCAGCTCTCTAAGGCTGTCCAGCATAGAAAGCCCACAAAAAGATCAAAATTCAAAATTAGAAGTATGATTTTCTACTGAATGTGTATCACTTTCACACCAGCATAAAGTTGAAAAATCATTAAGTTGAACCACTGTTAAGTCAGGGACAACCTGAATATCCAAATGTAAATATGGTCTCAGAAAAAAGAGGACAGAGTCATAAAAATTTAATCTAACATTAAAGTTCCATTGTCATATTTTAAAGACCTCAAAAAAATAATACTTCGTTTTATATGGAATCAGAAAAAACCTCGAATAGCCAAGACATTACTTAGAAATAAAAACAGAGCAGGAGGAATAACGCTACCAGACCTGAGATTGTACTATAAATCGATAGTGATCAAAACAGCATGGT
>CAUYON010044868.1:0-11550 GCA_963573935.1 Arctocebus calabarensis
AAAAATTATACACCACGACCAAGTGGGCTTTATCCCAGGATCTCAAGGCTGGTTCAATATACGTAAATCCATAAATGTAATTCAGCACATAAACAAATTAAAAAATAAAGACCATATGATTCTCTCAATTGATGCAGAAAAAGCTTTTGATAAGCTTTTGATAATATCCAGCATCCCTTCATGATCAGAAAATTGGTATAGAAGGGACATTTCTTAAACTGATAGAGGCCATCTACAGTAAACCCACAGCAAATATCATATTGAATGGAGTTAAATTGAAATCATATCCACTTAGATCAGGAACCAGGCAAGGTTGCCCATTGTCTCCATTGCTCTTCAACATTGTAATGGAAGTTTTAGCCATTGCAGTTAGGGAAGAAAAGGTGATCAAGGGTATCCACATAGGAGCAGAAGAGATTAAACATTCACTCTTCGCAGATGATATGATTGTATATCTGGAAAACACCAGGGATTCTATTATGAAACTTTTAGAAGTGATCAAGGAATACAACAGTGTCTTAGGCTACAATATCAGCACCCTAAATCTGTAGCCTTTATATATACCAGTAATAGTCAAGCCGAAAAAACAGTCAAGGACTCTATCCCTTTCACAGTAGTACCAAAGAAGATGAAATATTTGGGAATTTATCTAACAAAGGATGTGAAAGATCTTTATAAAGAGAACAGCGAAACTGTAAGAAAAGAAATAGCTGAACATGTCAACAAATGGAAAAACATACCATGTTCATGGCTTGGAAGAATCAACATTGTTAAAATGTCCATACTACCCAAAGCAATATGCAATTTTAATGCAATTCTTATTAAAGTTCCATTGTCATATTTTAAAGACCTTGAAAAATTAATACTTCCTTTTATATGGAATCAGAAAAAAACCTCGCATAGCCAAGACATTACTCAGAAATAAAACAGAGCAGGAGGAATCACGCTACTAGACCTGAGACTGTACTATAAATCGATAGTGATCAAAACAGCATGGTACTGGCACAAAAACAGAGAGCTAGATGTATGGAACAGAATAGAGAACCAAGAGATAAATCCCACTACTTACCACTATTTGATCTTTGACAAGCCAATTAAAAACATTCAGTGGGGAAAAGATTCCCTATTTAACAAATGGTGCTGGGTGAACTGGCTGGTGACCTGTAGAAGACTGAAACTGGACCCATACCTTTCACCATTAACTATGATAGACTCTCACTGGATCAAACATTTAAACTTAAGACATGAAACTATAAAAATACTAGAAGAAAGTTCAGGGAAAATTCTTGAAGGAATCGGCTTGGGTGAATTTTTTATGAGGAGGACTCCCCAGGCAATTGAAGCAGTATCAAAAATTCACTATTGGGACCTGATCAAACTAAAAAGCTTCTGCACTGCTAAGAACACAGTAAGTGTAGCAGGCAGACAGCCCTGAGAATGGGAGAAAATATTTTCAGGTTATGCCTCTGACAAAGGTTTAATAACCAGAATCCACAGAGAACTCAAATGCATTAGCAACAAAAGTACATGTGATCCCATCTCTGGGTGGGCAAAGGACTTGAAGAGAAACTTCTCTAAAGAAGACAGGCACATAGCCTACAGGCACATGAAAAAATGCTCACCATCCTTAATGATCAGAGAAATGCAAATCAAAACTACTTTGAGATATCATCTAACTCCAGTAAGATTAGCCCACATAACAATATCCCCAAACCAGAGATGCTGGTGTGGATGTGGAGAAAAGGGAACACTTCTACATTGCTGGTGGGAATGCAAACTGATATATTCCTTTTGGAAGGATGTTTGGAGAATACTCAGAGATCTCAAAATAGATCTGCCATTTGATCCTATAATTTCTTTACTAGGTATATATCCAGAAGACCAAAAATCACGTCATAATAAAGATATATGTACCAGAATGATTATTGCAGCCCAATTCATAATTGCTAAGTCATGGAAGAAGCCCAAATGCCCATCGACCCACGAATGGATTAATAAATTGTGGTACATGTATAACATGGAATACTATGCAGCCTTAAAGAAAGATGGAGGCTTTACCTCTTTCATGTTTACATGGATGGAGCCAGAACATATTCTTCTTAGCAAAGTATCTCAAGAATGGAAAAAAAAGTATCCAATGTACTTAACCCTACTAAGAAGCTAATTTATAGCTTTCATATGAAGGCTAAAACCCAATTATAGCACAAGAATATGGGGAAAAGGGCAAGGCAGGGGAGGGGAGTTGGGGAGGCTGGGTGGAGGAGGGCAATTGGTGGGATCACACCTATGGTGCATCTTAGAAGGGTACAGGTGAAACTTACTAAATGCAGAATATAAATGTCTTTATATAGTGATTAAGAAAATGCCATGAAGGCTATGTTAAACAGTTCGGTGAAAATATTTCAGATTGTATATGAAGTAAGCACATTGTGCTCCATGATTGCACTAATGTACACAATTCTGATTTAATAATAAATAAATAAATAAAAAGAAAGTGCTTGGAAGGAGACAGAGGTAGCTAAGGGCTTGATAGGTGCAGAAGAGGACAGAAATTAAGGTCTGTGTGAGATATCATAGTGCGTGACATATTTAGCCATATGAAGTTGAACAATTAATTTAGTGAACTCATCCTAGCAAAAGTGCTACACACCTCATTACTGAATCTCATTACAGTCACCTTTAAAGTACTTTCCTTCGGAAGCTATGCGCTGACCTAGTGCCTTTTCCATCCTTCAAAGCAATTTTGAACTCTTTTCCTGGAATGGCCATCAAAGCTATCATCATACAAGGTCTGACAATTAAGTTTGTGAACTCATCCTAGAAAAAATGCTGCACATCTTATTGCTGAATATCCCTGCATTCAGCTGAAGGACCTTATGACAAGTTATATGACCTAGGGTACTTATATTTAGAAGGAAAAGGAAGATCCAGGCAGAGTTAGGTGAGGATGATCCAGTATTATCCAGGTGAGAAAAGCCCACTCTTTTCAGGGTTGGGGATGGTCAAGGGGAGTACTTTGAAGGTGACCTGTAGTAATATTCAACAATGAGTTATGTAGCATTTTTTTCTAGGATGAGATCATAAATTTAATTGTCCCCCCTCAAACTCAGAATCTTGAGCACGGAAACATTTAATAAATAGCTGTAAAGTAGATTTGAATACCTACTCCTCTGTGCTGTGTACATGTGTGGGTGTTCGCATGTGTGTTCTACTTAACCTAACTCCAAGAGACAAAGAGAAAGCATCAGAAGGTCCCCTGAGCACCTCTACTGGGGATACTGTGCTGATGTTTGTACCTGTCACATCAGGAACGGTGGCTGAAGTCACCAGCTGCTCAACCAACCTCTCACCTGTCAAAAACAGCCAGAAGAGTTTACTAAAGGGAGTAGTAACTTACAAAAAGATGCACTTCAAACCATGCAAAGATTGAGCTTTTCTCACCTGGATAATACTGGATCATCCTCACCTAACTCTTCCTGGATCTTCCTTTTCCTTCTAAATATAAGTACCCTAGGTCATATGCCTTGTCATAAGGTCCTTCACACCTTGTCCTTAGAGGGCCCTCTCATAATTATTATTTGAGAAGTGAGTGTAATTCTTAATTGAATTTTGCATTCCTCCTTACTCTGCTTCCTGGTTATCACCTTAAGATTATGTTTATTTGGCTTGGCGCCTATGGCTCAACGGGCTAAGGCACCGGCCACGTACACCTGAGCTGGCGGGTTCGAATCCAGCCCGGGCCCGCCAAACAACAATGACGGCTGCAACCAAAAAATGGCCGGGCGTTGTGGCGGGCATCTGTGGTCCTAGCTACTTGGGAGGCGGAGGCAAGAGACTTACTTGAGCCCAGAATTGGAGGTTGCTGTGAGCTGTGATGCCACAGCACTCTATCCAGGGTGACAGCTTGAGGCTCTGTCTCACAAAAAAAAAAAAAAAAGAAGGTCATGTTTATTTGTCAAATGAATGAATGAATGATCATTTTGCATCTTAAAATCTCTATGATATGCACTAGCAAATATCCAACATAGACAGACCATTTTCCTTTCATTATCAGGTCAGATTTCTTCCTCTGTATCTTTGTTTTCAAACCCCAACCCCCCAATGATGAGAGCAAACAAGAGGCTGTGCTCTTCACAGAGAGGCTGGGACATTTCTGGACTCATAGGTGCACTTAATGCATATGACGACATTTGGTGGCCACGATGACTAAGCCTCTCTGTAGGGCTCATTGAGATTGTTGAAGATTTCTATTTAGAGTAAATTTAGCCGTAATGACAGCAGCAGTTGTCACCATAACAGCTAACTCAAAGAAGCAGCTTTCATGCAAGGACCTGAGTGGCTCCCTTTAATCTGTTTCTCTTGTCTCCCTTCATACTGCCCAAGTGGGTCCCTATACACCTTGTAGAACATTCCTTGTCCTTCCTTGTGTTGGAATTCTCTCTGACTCCCCCAGCTTATATCATCACACCTTATTTGAACTCCCATGTTCCCTGGGTAAAAGGTCAGACAATTAAGTTCTTGAACTCATCCTAGAAAAAGTGTTGCATACCTCGTTGCCGAATATCACTATGGTCATATTCAAAGTACTCCCCTTGGCCATCTGGTGATTGTCTGATTTTCAACAATGAGATATATAGCACTTTTTATGGGATGAGTTCTCACACTTAATTGTCAGACTTTGTATGCTGACAACTCTGATGGTCATTCTAGAAAAAGAATTCCAAAATTACTTTGAAGCGTGGACTAGGGGCTAGTGTGGTGCATAGCTTTCCAAGGGGAGTACCTCGAAGGTGACTGCAGTGACATTAAGCAATGAAATGTGTAACACTTTTTCTAGGATGAGTTTGCAAAGCTAATTGTCTGACTTCTTATGTGCTTAACAACATAGTCAAGCATTCATGCATTTATCTAACAAATAAGTGACATATGGCAGCTGAAATGTGCCAGGCCTTGTGTTGAGAACAGCTGCAAATGCTCCCCAAATGCACCTTTCCCTATTATTTCACAGACGAGTCATTTGCTCTCCAGATTTGTGGAGGGGTCGAGGGTGGAAGGAAGGGAAGGCCACATCTTGTGCAGATGACTTCTAATGCACTCAGAGTAGGGTTCAATCATGGAGTTGGTAAGTGACGTTCCCTCCACTTCATGACTACTCAACTCACCATGTGGGAGATGGTGCTGACTACTCCACACATGCAAAGAATTGATGTTAAATAAACCCATGCAGGAAAGAAGGACAAGCATCAGGCTAGGCAGAAAATAGTAAATAGAAATAATTGTAGGGAGGGCTGAGGCTAGATAATCCTCTTTGGGGTTCACACAGCACTTTTCCCATAATACCTCCGAAGAGGAAGTTTTGACTGCTGCTTAGGTGCGACAACACTCAGTGACGTGCTGAGGTACAAAAGATAAGACATTCCAGAGAAGGCACCAAGTTTAGGAACACAAAAGGAGGGGGAGAGATAACTCTGAAGAAGGAAACCCAAGTGGAAGGTGGCATGTGGTCAGAGTGGGATTACAGAAGCACCGGCCACACTGGTCACCTTGCTCTGGGCCACTTGATTAGTGCCCCGCTGATTGCCCTTGGGAGAACACCGGGGGCAAAGGCTGCTGAGTGATTGCAAGAAAAGGTGACCTCTGCCGAAGAGGGACACTCATCCCAGAGGCTGATGGGCCAGACCAATCAGATGGTCCCTCCAGGCTGGCTAACATTCTAGTCACAATGAGAAACAATTAGCAGGTGGCATTTTTCCACTTACAAAAGCAGAGTAGCAGAGTGACCGCCGTGGTGGCTCACGCCCATGAGGAACAAGGAGCAGCATCTTCTGAATAGGCAGACAGCTCCCCGTTGCTAAACGCGTTGCCTCCTCAGTGAATGTTCAACTCTCCACCAGCCCTGCCGAAGCTGTAGCCTGTTCTCTCTTAGTTCCCCGTGTTTGCATGTATCTACTCCTTGCATTAAGAAACAGGTGCAATTAGCACAGGCAGATCTAAAGGGGGATCGTCCTCCTGGGCAGAGCAACCTGCCACCTCTGCTCAGGCTCTTTGAGCTCAGAAGTCTTAAGAAGGAAATCAATTTTCCCTACAAAAAAATGACACCATGATATCAGCGAGGATTTCAGTTCTCCCCATGGTCAAACAGTCGGCTATCCCCGTATTATGCCAGAGAGAATAGAGGACTTGAGGCTGTTCCTCCAAAATGTCATTGAAATCCATACATTGTATAGTCTTTTTTAAAAAATTTATTTTATTTCCTTGCTTATTTTTTATTTCTTTGCTTTTTTTTTTTTTCCTGTTGTTGTTGAGACAGAGTCCCGCCCTATGCCCCTGAGCAGAATGTAGTGGTGTGGTAGTGAGTCTCGAACTCCTGAGCTCAAGCGATTCTCCCTCCTCAGCCTCCCACAGCGCTGGGATTACAGGTGTGAGCCTCTGCGCCCGGCCATTGTACAGTCTCTCTGCACTCTCTCACCCAGTGAAGTCTCTCCTTGAGCTCCAGGATGGGCCAGGGCACACCAGGATCAGAGTAGAGAGACAGAAAGTACCTTGATGGACAAGATGGGCGTGGGATTTGCTGGGATTATGTGACAGGGATATTTTTTGGTATTACAGGAAGTAGAAATCTCTTTAGATTCCAAGCAATTGATAATTAAAAAGACAAATATCTAGAGCTACAGGAGTACAACTGATGAGGAACTTGCACCTCAGTGTCCAAAGCAAGGGCACTTATCAGTATTTGGGGTGCTATGGACCTTTATGGAGGGAAGAGCTTATCAGTATTTGGGGTGCTATGGACCTTTATGGAGGGAACAGTTATCAGTATTTGGGGTGCTATGGACCTTTATGGAGGGAAGAGCTAGTTTCAGCACAAAGAGACACGGGAAAAAGTCCTGGGAGACAAAGAGGGAGGGCCTTGGTAGACTGGGATAAAGACATCTACATTGGTTATGGTTTGCTGCAATTGTGAGTGGCTAAGAGTTGGCCACTTTCTTACTAAGGAGTAAATGGAAGTTACTGTTAGGATCCTCTGTGATTTGCTAAACGTGCAGCTATTTGCATTCTAACTCTGTAGCAGATTGTCCAGCGTCTCCATTGCCTACTTTGTTCACTTTCTCATCAGCGTTGCAAGTCCCCATTACATCCTATTCCCCCCTAAAATGACTTCATCTTCAGCTGCATTCACCAGGTATGTTGATGTGGACAGAAGGCCCCAGAGTGAAGGCCACAATCACGTGTGCTCTGATTTACTGTTTGTCACCGAAGCGATCATGGTTTTGGTGACTACGATCCTCCGTCACAGACACTGGTCAAGTCAGCTAAGCATCATGCCTTGCCCTCTGTTTTTAAGTAAGAGGGTAAGGTGGGCAGCGAGTGGAAAGATAACATCCAGGGATGGTGTGTGAGTGGTATACAAACTACCCAGCCCGCTCCTTATCCAGGGCAGATATCATTCATCCATTAGGGACTTTCTCTTGCCATGTCACTGTCTCACGATCTTTTTAAACATAGCCCTGAGGAAGCTACAATAAATCAGCGGGCACTGGCAGAGGAGATAAAACCTATATGCCACCCAGTCTTTTTCCACTTTGTTGTTTTCCGAAAGTGATTAGAATAATTTTGTCCAGATAGACGTGTCAGAGTTGATTCTGAATATATTCTTTGGCATCAAAAGTCAGAATCTTACCAATGTTTAGATGCTCAGATATGAGTGAACCAATTGCTCTGATAGAATCGAAACAATATTGCAAATATTAGGTATGTTTGCCTATTATGAAAAAAATATGTAAAAGGAAAAAATCTAAAAGATGAGTGAGTTAGAGCCCTGCCAAGTTTACTGAAATGCTTTCTAACCTGTGAAGAATCCAAATCCAGTTGCCGCCTCTGTTCTGGTAGAGGGCCGACTACGGAAGCAGCCCCCAGTGCAATTTGCAAGATGCTTTGCAATTTGCACTGCAGCTATGAGTCAGAGCCTTCGTGGGAAGGAGATGGCGCCAGCGGGAGGTGCAGAGGCCTCCTCCAGGTAGGCCTGAGTTGGCAGGCCCAGCAGAGGGGAAGCTGGCATGAAGGTCCTGGATGAGGAGATGTCTGGAAGGAGGAGGCAAAGGCCACAGAGTACAGGCCGAGAGACTAAAGTGCAGTGACCTCTTTCCATTCCTCATCCACCTTGGCAAACCAGAAAGGTAACTCAGCTGTGAACCTGAACTCTCACTGCAATTGTCCAAGTCTCTTAGAAAAGAAAGATATGAAAGAGTTCAAGAAACCATCAAGAATAACTTAAGGCCTATCATGGTGGTTGCTCATGCCTATAATCCCAGCGTTTAGGAGGCGGAGGTAGGAGGTTCAAGACCAGCCAGGGCAACATAGCAAGTCCCCTTGCTAAGTCTCTACAAAAAAATAAAATAAAATTTTTAAAAAGAACAACTTAAAACCCCAATAGTCATGCCCTGAAATTTTTAAGCTGTGATTGACATTAGTAACTTCGGCTTTAATCAGCCTTCTTTTTATACAGATGAAGAAATTAAAGTTCAGAGAAGTCAAGAAGCTTAGAAAAATTAAATAGCAGAACTGGGATTAAGACTCAAGATGCTCGAGACTTGGTCTGGGGATTTTTCGTTATTTTATATACTCTGTTTTTCCATAGACAAAGGCCTTGAAAGCCTAGCGGATAGGAGACCTCACGCAGCTCAAGAGACTTGTGACCGGTTGCCGGGTCATTGAGTTGTCACCAACTTGAGAAATATCCTTTGTGTGGAGGTCTTTCTTGATGATGCCCTTTTAGAATCTCCATCGCCATGCACCATGAATCACTAATGTCTGACAGCTTGGTGGCAGCTTCCGACGGAGTTTATGAAGAAACAAATGGGCCAACACGGAGAAAACGAATAGTGCGCTGACACTTCTGCCTCCTGAGTGAGGCATTAGGCCTGAATTATTATAACAGGAAATGCAAAACTACTATGGAAAGAAAAGGTGTGATTACTCATGTCAATGTTAAAATTGCCGTTTTTCACGAAGGGATTAATCACCAGCTGTGACACTTGCTCAGCTTGATGTAAAATACTTCCCTCTGCTCTGCGAATTTCACTCCCCCACACCCCAGCATTAGGATTTCTTATATACAATCGTGTGGTCGCTTCCAAAAATTAAAAACAGCAATTTAAAAAAATTCTTCTTTAGAGAGTACTTAACCCTAGCCTAGGTTTAGGAAGTCTCCTCGCAAGGACAGGGATGAAGGCAAGACCAGAGATGGGGACAGGGGACGCACTTTGAGGATAAGGGCCCTGTTATGCCTCAGGCATCCTGTGGGGACAGGAGGAAGGAGGCAGGATGGGCCAGGGACAGCATAACACAGTGGAGGACCTAGTTCTCAAACAGCCAAGGCCCTGCTGCTCTGGCAGGAACTTCCAATCTGCAACTGGGACACCAACCCTGGAAGGGAAGGCTTCAGCGGGAGATCTGGGGAAAGCCGGGCTGGGTGGAAAGACACGCAGGGCTGGGGAAGTGGATCCAGGGCGAGGGCCTAAGCCTGCATCCCCGGGACAGGAGCCTGGAAACTGGGAGCTGAGTCTGTGAGTCTGGGGAGACAGAGGAGGTTCTGTAGCCAGACCAGCTCCCGTGAAGCTGGTGGGCTATAGACATGGTCTGGGATGTCTCGTGTCCCCCTTGCCAAGGCAGGGCTGAGTGTGGCCTGGATGGAGAAAGTGGGGAGCTGGCAGGTCAGGATACTCAATATTCCTCCTGTCCCACTGTCTTCCTTCCACTTGGTTCTCTTGCATTGCTTGGAAACGAGATGCTCTCTTGTGCCTGCCTTGGTCAAAGACTAAAACCTTTGTTGAATATTAGAAAATGCCATGTCTGCTAGAGAATCCAGATATGAATTTCGGGTAGGAAGGCATAGAACCATATTCTTGCCCAAAGGTTTTTAACCTGGGGTATTCACAAAATGGGCTACAGGGTGTTTACGAGTCTCCCGAAGGAATATGAGAAATTGTGTGGGTTTGTTTAACTGTCTAGAGAGGAGAATTCATGAAACTATGAATTGGACTCATGGAGAACTGTGCCCTGAAAAGAATCCGGACTGCCCCTGTAGAGGTGAGGACTGGCCACACAGAGTTGGAGCGGCGCTTCGGTTGTACATCAGAGTATCTTCAATGTGTTTTTGTCAAAGAACATTTGTAGAGTGAATAAATCAATGGATAGGTGAATGAATGAAGGCTTCCTGGTCTCAGTTCCCTTGTACTCCCACTCCACCACCACCTCTTCCATTGGTGTCTCCAGGTCTGGTTTCTGCGGGGACAGTGAATGCCCAGCAGGTGACCTCAGGAGCAGAGAGCAGACACAGTGGACAGGAGAGCTGGGGCCCCAGGGTGCAGGGGCCTTGACTCCAGCAGAGCCCTGCCACTCTGTTCCCAGTGCTCCACTTCCTCTTTTCAGCAGACTGGCTGCCTCAAGCTGGTGAAATTGGCCCTTGGTCTTGATCTTCCCAGCTCATCAGTCCCACCTCCAGCTCTGAGGATGTTGTGTCTTGCTTATTTTTCAAGAGAATAAGAGTTCATGTTAGAAGAGAGCATTGATCTCCTAGAACATCTGAAAATTGGCCATTCGATTGTCAAGCCATGACAACTGTTTTGAGTCTAACTAGCATTGCCCTTCCTACGTCTCCACTGCCTACCTAATGGGGCAGTGAGAGCCAGCAACTGTGATGAGCGGTGGTAAAAGTTGCTTTAACTTTATCACCGGCTGATTAGCTGATGATGTCATTTTCCTTCCTGCCCTCCTTTTCCACCCTTTCTTCCCTCCCTCCATCTTTCCTTCTCTTCCTTTCTTCTTTTCTTTCTTCCTTCCTTCCTTCCATACTAGGGGCCACTGGACCAGGGGCCGAGGGTACAAAGTTGAATAAGATACAGGTTACAGATGTCCCTACAGGGGGGAGTTGTCTACACTATCCAGAAAGTCAGGAAAGGCATCACAGGCCAAGAAAAAGCAACAATTGAGATGAGGCTTATGAGACAAACTCATGACAAAGGGCAGTGTAGGCAAAGAGAAGGGTGACCTTTGAAAATCACAAGCAATTTAGAGACATGGTCCCAAGGAGATGTCCGCTGTTAAAAAAAAAAAAAAAAAAAGAGTCAAGAAAATGGAGCAAGAGATGATGTCAGAGCATAGATAACAAGTCAAAAGTTACCATTGATCCCATGAAGAGGTCAATATTAGTAGTCCATTCCATTCCCTTCTCCTCCCTTCCCTCCCTCCCCTCCTTTCTCTTCCTTTCCCTTCCCTTCCCTTTCCTTCCCTTCTCTTCCCTTCTTCCCTTCCCATCCCTTCCTTTCTCTCCCCTTCCCTTCCTTCCCCTCCCCTTCCCTTCCTTCCCTCCCTCCCCTCCTTTCCCTTCCCTTCCCTTTCCTTCCCTTCTCTTCCCTTCTTCCCTTCCCATCCCTTCCTTTCTCTCCCCTTCCCTTCCCTTCCCTCCCTCTCCTCCTTTCCCTTCCCTTCCCTTCCCTTTCCTTCCCTTCTCTTCCCTTCTTCCCTTCCCATCCCTTCCTTTCTGTCCCC
>CAUYON010044869.1:0-22138 GCA_963573935.1 Arctocebus calabarensis
TGGTCCCAGCTACTTGGGAGGTGGAGGCAAGAGACTCGCTTGAGCCCAGGAATTGGAGGTGCTGTGAGCTGGTAATGCCGCAGCACTCTATCCAGGGTGATAACTTGAGGCTCTGTCTCCATAAATAAATAAATAAATAAAAATAAATTCCAGACTAGGCTAATCCCAGGAAGAGATAACTTGCTGCGTGAGATGTTTGTCCTCAGGGCCCTGCCTTCCCCTTCCCTGCTCTGCTCTGGATGGCAGGGGCTGACTTCTGGGCTGTTTCCCCAACTGGTGTCAGCTGGTCTTCAGCTGGTTTGGCCAATGGGAGGCACTACAGGGTGGCGAGAGGCTGCAGGAGAGAATCCAGGGTATTTGTCTCCTTCTCTGCTTGGACAGAGACATCTTTGAGCTTCTCCTGGTGACCCCTCATCTCAGATAACACCACCTCCTCCTTTCAGCTTCCCGAAGTTACTATTCCATGGGTTGACTGTCTCCTTGGCTTCTCCGCTGCTTCTATCATATGCTGCCAGTTGCCAGCGTTTTTTCCTCTGTTTTAAGTAATCTGGGTGATTTCTGTTTGCTGGTCAGACCCTGATATGATGATGTGAGAATGACCACAAAGCAGTAATGAATTTTGAAAGTATGCATTGACCCTGAAAAGAAATTCAGACTTTCCTAATAATAACCACTCAGGTTGAAAAACGCTCTTCCTAGAGGGCACAGCCATAGAAAGATTCCTCAGAGCCATGGTGCTGCAAAGAACCCAAGACGAACAGTCTTATGCCATATCTCCCTAGAACATGACCCTCCCCGGTGTGCACAGGACAGCTTCCCCTCCTTCGGTCTTAACCTCGGGCGAGGCCTCCCGCTGTGAGACAGAGTCTGAGCTTGAGTATGCCCAGGATGCAGAAGCAGGTGGAACAGTCCCCATAGCTTCCGGAGGGGACTGTCAGTTGGTGAGTGTTCCTAGGACCCCAAGCTGTCTGTTGCTTCTGTCTTGACAAGGTTTGTCCCATTTGGAAAACTGATGCATTCCAACTGGTTATCATAAAATCCTGTGGTTCAACCCTATAGCCTTCCCTTGTCTATTAAGAGTTGGTGTTCCCTTTAAGGCAGGAAAACAAGATGACTTTTTGCTTCGCTTTTCTCCCTGGAGACCTAGTCACAATAAATAAGTGGTGAGAAGAGATTCATTCATTAAAACAACCCGAAGCGAGACTATAATCTGAAATAGGAAAACAGTACGAGTGAGGAAGAAGAAAGTATGGCAGCAGCAAAGATTCCCCTTTGTTTTAGAAATTATGCTTCTTTGCGTTTTCTGTTTCCACAAAGTAATAGGGTTTGCCTCATTGACCCAAGTAGGATAAGAGAGGATTGATTGGATAGTCCCACGGGCTGTGTGAAGCACGAGAAGGGGTGGGAACCTCTGCTCCTTTGGGAAAGGGTGTCCGGATCCGGCTTGCAGTGGCTTGACTGCAAACAGGCGACACTTCCCTTTCCATCCCCGAGATCGTGTCAGATCGGGGCTCAGGATTGCTTGGACAGATGAACACAGCCGTATGCAGGCCAAGGAGAGGCTTCAATGTGGGAGCCATATGGATGCTGCTTGCTTTTGCAGTGGACAGGAAGTAAAGGGGGTCTGAAATGTTCCAGCCGGCCTCTGTTTCTTAAAGTCCTGAAGTGTCCCTGTTCCTGTCTTCACTAAAATCATAATAGTTAAGAAGTAGAGTAGCATCCCTATTTTTGTCAGCCCCTTCAACACTTGATCATGTATGTAGACCCTTTTTTCCCAATAGAGGTAAGTTTTCCCATATGAATAAACTATGATTGTTCTTTTTTTTGAGACAGAGTCTCACTATGTCGCCCTCAGTAGAGTGCTATAACATCACAGCTCACAGCAACCTCAAACCCTTGTGCTTAAGCGATTCTCCTGCCTCAGCCTCCCAAGTAGCTGGGACTACAGGCACCCACCACAACGTCTGGCTATTTTTTGTTGCAGTTGTCATTGTTGTTTTAGCTGGCCTGGGATGGGTTCGAACCCACCAACCTCAGTGTATGTGGCTGGTGCTATAACCACTGTGCTACGGGCACTGAGCCTAAAATAATAACTTTTTTAAAGGGTTATTAATTCTAAAGTAGCTTTCTCTTATTCGGTTGGTTTTTTTTTAAGTATGTTTGTTTGTTTATTTATTTTGAGAGAGTGTCTCTGTCGCCCCAGTCTAGAGTGCTCTGATATCATAGCTCACAGTAACCTCAAACTCCTAAGCTCAAAAGATCCTCTTGCCTCTGCCTCTCAAGTAGCTGGGACTACAGGTGCCTGCCACAACGCCCAGCTAGTCTTTTCTATTTTTAGTAGAGATGGAATCTCACTCTTGCTCAGGCTGGTCTGGAACTCCTGGCCTCAAGCAACCCACCCACCTTGGCCTCCAGAGTGTTAGGATTACAGGCGTGAGCCACCAGGCTGGCCTAGTAGCTTTCTCTTGTCATCCAGAGTCTCAATTGGCTGATAGTAAAGCACTGCTGCAGGTCAATCTGCTGATATATATATTTTTTGAGACAGAGCCTCAAGCTGTCACCCTGAATGGAGTGCTTTGGCATCACAGCTCACAGCAACCTCCAATTCCTGGGCTTAAGCGAGTCTCCTGCCTCTGCCTCCCAAGTAGCTGGGACTACAGGCGCCTGCCACAAGGCTCAGCCATTTTTTGGTTGCAGCCGTCATTGTTGTTTGGCGGGCCTGGGCTGGATTCAAACCCGCCGGCTCAGGGGTACGTGGCTGGCGCCTTAGCCGGTTGAGATGCAGGTGCCGAGCCAGAGACAAAGTGCCCTTATTTTTAGAAATGCATGCTGAAGTATTTGCTTTTTTCTTGAGACAGAGTCTGACTTTGTCACCCTCAGTAGAGGGCTGTAGCATTATAGCTCACAGCAACCTCAAACTCTTGTGTTCAAGCAATTCTCTTGCCTCAGCCTCCTAAGTAGCTGGGACTACAGGCACCCACCACAATGCCCGGATGGTATTTAGAAAGGGGTCTCACTCTTGCTCAGGCTGTTTTTGAACTCGTGAGCTCAAGTAATCCGCCTGCCTCAGCCTCCCAGAGTGCTAGGATTACAGGCATGAGCCTCTGTACCCAGCCCTTGCTAAAGTATTGAGGAGTAAAGTTTCATGATGTCTATAATTCATGTAACCTACCTTCAAATGGCTCCTTGGGGAGAGTTAAAACAAAGTAACAGTAGAGTTGATCACTCAAAGGACTGTTAACAAGTCAAGATACAGAGGTGGTCAACATAAGGAACTAGGTCTACTGTACTAATACTTACATGTGGTGCTTGTCTGGTCTATTAAGATTAGGTCAACTAAGGAGGTGGTCAATGTAGTAGGGAGGTGGTCAACTATGGAGGTTCAACTGCAGCGGTTCTCAATCTGTAGGTCATGACCCCTTTTGGGGTCAAATGACCCTTTCACAGGGGTTGCCTAATATCAGATATTTACATTATGATTCATAACAGTAGCAAAAATTATAGTTATGAAGTAGAAACGAAAATAATTTTTTTCACTACAACATGCGTAACTGTATTAAAGGGTCGTGGCATTAGGAAGGTTGAGACCCACTGTTCTACTGTATCATCAATTGGTAAATTTAGCATTGTCTTTCTTCTAACTTTTTTGTAAGTTTGAAAACTTTCAAACTTAAAAAATGAGGAATTAAAATAAATGGAGTTTCTAAAGGGGAAGGAAAAATCATGCTAATCTTTTGTTCCAAAATTTTCACAAATTTTTTTTTTTTTTTGAGGCAGAGCCTCAAGCTGTCACCCTGGATACAGTGCTCTGGCATCACAGCTCACAGCAACCTCCAATTACTGGGCTCAAGCGAGTCTCTTGCCTCTGCCTCCCAAGTAGCTGGGACTACAGGCGCCTGCCACAACGCCCGGCCATTTTTTGGTTGCAATTTTTCGTTGTTTGGCGGGCCCAGGCTAGATTCGAACTTGCCAGCTCAGGTGTACGTGGCTAACGCCTTAGCCCGTTGAGCCACAGGCGCCCAGCCCACAAATTTTTATCATACATTTTGAAATACTCTTCTCAGAAAAGCTTTTAGTAAATAGTTAAGTTAAAGTGCATACTCACATACACCTTTAAAAATCCTGAAAATTCCATTTGACATTCAATCTACAGCTTCCTGCTGACTTCTCACATCTGAGAGGAGCACAGAAGTGACAGATCATGTGTTGCTACTATAGTTTTCTAATCGAATTTCCAGGTCCAAGCTTTGTCCACCGCACTTACAGCCCCTGGAGGGTCCCTGGGAGAATCCCACGACCTCACCACCAGTAAATGGAGGGCATCTGGGGGCAATACCTGACCAACGGAAGTCAATCCTTATATGCTGCCAGCACCCTATGGGTGATCTTGGTGCAGAGACAAGGGAGAGAATGAGGTAATTAGCAATGGAAATTGGAACTAAGGGGCACACAGGGAGAAGGTACCAGTGGATTCTTTAGGGATCCAGCCCTGGGGAAGCAGAAGCTAAGAGGTGGACAGCAGGGTACATGAACAAAAAAGAACAGAACATTCAATAGAGGGCAAGGATCAGAGAAGTTGGAACAGGGTGGAGCCAGCAGGCTGAGAGAAGGTGGTGGGAATGGGCTCTAAGGCTGCCTCTCGGAGTTCTGATACCTCTCACCAGTCCAGGTCCATTTCCAAGCCCAAAGGCTGGCTCAACTGTTTACTTCTTGGCAACAAAAGAACCTAACTGAAACTCAGCTTGAACTCTTTAACAGGCCTAAATGCGAATGACAAGATTATACGTAATATTTCCAAAGAGCACACTCTATCTTTTTTTTTTTTTTTTGAGACAGAGCCTCAAGCTGTCACTCTGGATAGAGTGCTGTGGCATATACAGCTCACAGCAACCTCCAATTCCTGGGCTCAAGCAAGTCTCCTGCCTCCACCTCCCAAATAGCTGGAACTACAGGCGCCTGCCACAACGCCCAGCCATTTTTTTGTTGCAGCCGTCGTTGTTTGGCGGGCCTGGGCTGGATTCGAACCCGCCAGCTCAGGTGTACATGGCTGGCGCCTTAGCCCGCTGAGCCACAGGCGCCGAGCCAGCACACTCTATCTTTACAGCGCTACCTTAAAATTTAGAGAAAGTGTCTGAAATCTGTTCCAGGAATCATGAAACATCCTGCAGTTCAGAATCATGAAGAGATGAAAAAGATGTTAAAGTTAAAAAGTCAAAAAATTTTGGGAAATAAGATATTAATATAGTTTTAAAGTTTCTCCCTACAAGTTACTTTTTAATTTTACAAATTAAAAAAAATGGCAAGTTTACAGCAGAAAACCTAGCAGATTCCTCAACCAAATGACCAAATTATCATGAAAGGCATTACTGGGGCACTTTTGAATATTTTCAAAATTCAATTTTGAATATTTTACTGGGATAAAAGCTGAATACAGACTGGGGGGAAAATAAGAGTGAACTTTCCAGATTTATGATCTTTGTTGTTAGAATATACACACTGAAAAAATTACAATGTATAGTATACATGTATGTGTGTGCCTATATATACAGATATGGATGTATCGAGACAGAGAAAGAGAGAGAGAAAGAAAAGAGATACAAATGTTAATAATTGTTTATTCTGGTTGAAGAGGTTATGGAACTAACCTCTTTGTAACTTTTTTATAAGTATGAAAATTTGTTTTTAAAAAGTTACCAAAGAATGAACACCAAGAACAAACTGTTGTTACAAAGTGTATTCTAAAACTAATTAGATTTATGTAACATAGGAAAATGACTTGAATATTGACAAACGATCAGGTTTTTTTTAAAAGTCCGTGCATAAAACTGTGCAGAATTTTACCTGCAAACATTTTTGCTCGGAGAAATCATACTTATACCAAGCAAATAATTTAGCAAAATATATCTATTGTTTAAAACATAACCTGGTAAAGGTAAGAATAAAGAGAGGGAAGGATGGAGGAGAAAAGCAGAGTGAGATTTGGGCCTAAACTTTAAGTTTAATAGGATAACTATTTCACTATTGATAAGTGAGTTTAGGATTACTTCAATAAACATCTATCAAATTAAAGGAAAAGGTTCAAACTTTCCTTCCTTCCTTCCTTCTTTCTTTCTTTCTTTCTTTCTTTCATTTTATTCACCCTGGCTAGAGTGCCGTACTGTCATGGCTCACAGCAACCTCAAACTCTTGTGCTACAGTGATCCTCTTATCTCCGCCTCCCAAGTAGCTGGGACTACAGGTGCAGTAGAGACAGAGTCTCACTCTTGTTCAAGCTAGTCTCCAATTCTTGAGAGCAATTATTTATTTATTTATTCATTCCTTTATTTACTTTTGAGACCACTCACCTTGGCCTCCCAGAGTGCTAGGATTACAGGCATGAGCCACTGCTCTGGGCCAAAGTCAGATGTTTTATTTGGGAAAAAAATGTTTTCTGTGCTGTTAAAAAAGAAAAAAGAATTGATAACCACTGCCTTAGTGTTCTCAGCTAGAATCGGCAGGAAAGCAACCCACAGTAAAGTGTGAATGACTGATATCCTCTGTAATACATAGATTTTGGTTTGGTTTTTCTTTTTTTAAGAAACAGGATCTTGTTCTGTCCCCCAGGCTGGCATGCAATGCTACAATCATAGCTCACTGCAATCTTGAACTCCCAGGCTCAAGCAATTCTCCCACCTCAGCCTCTTGAGTAGTTAGGACTACAAGCACACTGCCACCACATCTAGCTAATTAAAAACATTTTTTTGTAAGGATGGGGTTCTTGCTCTGTTGCCCAGTCTGATCTTAAACTCCTGGCCTCAAGAAGTCCTTCTGCCTTGGCTTCCCAAGTGCTAAGATTATTGGCATGAGCCACTGCACCTCATCTGCCTTGCTCTATAATGGATACTTCTATGCGTAATAATGAAAAATAATAAAGTTTTCATGGTGTAATTTTAAGATTATAAGAGAATTTATTTCGTCCTTTTCAAAATCCCTCAAATAATACCGGCAAACTGTTCTAAGCTGATTTTTTTCCCCACTGTAATTTGTTCAAAATTTACAGAAGAATAGGAACAATGTGATTTTTATAAAATTCCCTCCCTAAAAAATGAAAATTACTTTTAGGGTATTTTTGGATGAAGCCAAAAGACTTATAACTTAAAGATGCTTGTCAATAATAATAATAGCCCTTGAGGTTACAAAGGCATCTTATAGATATTTGATCTCAATATTTGTAACAGTTCTATGTAATAATAGCCATTAATATTTCCATTTTATATTATGGTGAAATGTACATAAAATTTACCACTTTAATCCTTTTTGACTGTGCAACTCAGTGACAGTATGTACATTCATATTGTACAATCCACTTTTCTGTCCCTGAATCTCTGTACCTATTAAACGGTAACTCTCCATTCCCCCTTCTCCCCAGCCCCTCTGGTAATCATTACTCTTTCTCTATGAATTTGTCTATTGTAAGTACTCATACAAGTGGAACCATGTCAGACTTGACTTTTTGTGTCTGGCTTATTTCACTGAACTAATGTTTTCAAGATTCATCCATGTTATATCCTATATCAGAATCTCATTACTTTTTTATTCTATTCACTTATTTACTTTTGAGACAGAGTTTCATTTTGTTGCCCAGGGTGTCATAACTCACATCAACCTCAAACTCTTGGGCTCAAGGGATCCTCTTGCCTCAGCCTCCCAAGTAGCTGGGACTACAGGAACCCACCACAATGCCTGGCTATATTTTGGAAATGGGATCTCACTCTTGCTCAGGCTGGTCTCAGCCTCCTGAGCTCAAGTGATCTACTCACCTAGGCCTCCCAGAGCACTAGGATTACAGGTGGGAGCCATTGCGCCCTGCCTTCATTCCTTTTTTAAACTAAATAATATTCCATCACATATGTATATACGTCATTTTGTTTATCCTTTCATCCATTGATGGCCATTTATGATCGTTTGTTTCCACCTTTTGGTCATTGTGAATAATGCCTTAATAATAATAAAGACCTTGGTGTACAAATAACTGTTCAAGTCCCTGCTTATTATTTCAATTTTACAGAAAAGATCCAAGACTAAAAAAAGCCAAAGTGAATTTCCTTTTTTTTTTTTTTTTTGTAGAGACAGAGTCTCACTTTATCACCCTGGGTAGAGTGCCGTGGCGTCACACTGCTCACAGCAACCTGCCACAGTGCCTGGCTATTTTTTTTGTTTTGCAGTTCGGCCGAGGCCGGGCTTGAACCCACCACCATTCGGTATATGGGGCCGGCGCCCTACTCGCTGAGCCACAGGAGCCGCCCAAAGTGAATTTCTTAAATTACATAGCTTGTATTCAGTGAAACAACTGAATACAAGCTATGAACTTGAGAACTGAGTTCAGGGCCAGGTCGAAGGTGCTAGATGTTCACCTGTGTGGGAGAAGTGAGTGCTCACGTGGGGTGCACAGGTATGTATGTGTTGGCAAATAGTTATCCACGAACCCCTACCTGGTCCCCCTCTTGGTATTCCCAGGGTCCCCACCATGCTCCAGCAAACAAAGAGGTAACACCTGACTCAGCAGAGCCCCCTAGGACCCTCCTTCTAGTGACAGTATCTAATGACACTGTGCCATGTGGTGCTTGATATTCTGAAGAGCGTCCCTCGGTATGCCATGGAGCCACCACCTTCTGTAGGGATGGATAAGACATGGCTGTGCTAGGCGTCTTCAGAAGGAGCTAGAGAGCTTTGAAAAAAAACAAGGATTTAGAAGGAGATAAGAAGCCAAATGGATGATTCGGTTTATGGACCTGAGGCAGGGTCCAATAACCTAGAACAGGAGAAAGGCCACTGGAGAGTCCCTTGAGGCAATCTCAGGATGTCAGGCTGGGCAGACCTGAAGGTAGCCCAGCGCCAGGGAGGGAAAGACCTGTGCCCCATGGATCCTGAAGGCTGAGAGACAGAGCTCAGCCTCGGCACCAGGTGGGACCATGAGAGGAGACCCTGGAAAGGCAGGAGGGACCTGAGGAATTAGTGCTGGACCAGGAGAAGGGCTTGGCTTCTGTGATGTGCCCTTCCAGGGAGCTAGGAGGAGTCAGTGTCCAGGCTAACATCCAAACTGGAGTGACACGAGTTATAAGGAGGGCAGGATGTGTCTCCCAAGATGAGCCCCTGCCAACACTGCAGGCGCTGGGCTGCTCCAGACACTTAGGTCCTGCTTGAGGAGAGTCAGAATGAGAAGACAGAGCCCCAAAGACTAACTTCTGAGGAAGAATCCTTGCCTGATTCTTATCTTTCTTGGAGGCGGCAGCAGAAAGTTGCTTGGGGCACATGGCACAGCACCTGACCTAGGCAAACTTTTAGGTTGGGGCTGAAGGAGAGGAGCCTGTGACCTCACAGGGCTTTATTGCCACTCGAGCTGAGCCTGTCACTGGTCCCAACCCTGCTCCTCAGGCCCACCCTGCGGTGAGAACCATGACAGAGCTGTGCTTCCTCCTTCATCCCCTCCTGGGAGGCTGAAATCACTCATGCATTTAAATGAGAAAAGACACGTGGTTTGGTCTCAGCCTCTGACTCCATTTGCTCTGGAAATTGGTTGGTTTTGCCTACTCACATTCATTTCTCCTTCTGGTAACAACTCCTCAATTCCCTTTTGAGCAAACTACCCCTTTTCTTTCTTCTAAAAGTTTTTAATTGTGGTTAAAGTACACACAGCATAAAAGTTATCATGTTAACTGTTTTTAAATGTACAGTTCAGTAGTGTTAAACACATTTACATTGCTATGCAACCCCCTTCCTTTCTTAAAAAGTTTAAAATGTTTTTTAGGGGGGGCCTTATCCCAACTCCTGGTTGGAGGGTAGGGCTTGTGAACAAGGGTGGGTCCATTAGAGCTCCCCATTTCCCTAACCAGAGTGATCAAATTATAACAGGCACACCACAGAAGCCAAGTCCATGAGAAGCAATCCGAAGTTACTAGAGTTCCAGGGAGCTAGGAGGAGTCAGTGTCCAGGCTGACATCCAAAATGGAGTGACGCGAGTTATAAGGAGGGCAGGTTATAGGTATAGTTACTAGGAGTAATGGGAAAGAGGCTTTGTCTTTCTGCTTCAGAGACCAAACTGATGGGAATTATACTTGGCGCCACAGGCAGCCATCTTTGCCACTAACTCAGGAGGTGTCTGACAGTGAAGCCTACACAGAGGAAAGCAAAGCTGGGGAATGGAGACAGATGGATTGCTGGCCACGCTGTTTGAACATTTGGATGCAAGACATGCCTGAAGCTATTGCCCACAGACTTTTCAGTTATTTGAAATAATAAATCCACTTTTTTTTTTTTTTGCTAAAGCCCATTTGAATTGGGTTTTTGTCATTTGCAATAAAAAGAATCCTACCTAATAATCTGATCCCTGAACTCAGGTTTAGAGTTGTTCGTGAGGCTCTAGAAGACTCATCCATCAGTGTCCTTGCTGCGTCTTCTCATGTTTCTGAGCTTTCAGAAATCATCACCTAACCTAATCCAGAGCACTCCCCAAAGTGAGCATATAACACTTGTTTGATGATAAAGTTATGAAAAATGGTATGTGTGTGTATGTGGGGGGGAGAGAATGAGTATAATGAGGAAGCTCTTCTAAAGGCAAAAAAAATTTAAAACATTTGTCACTGAATTTGCGATGACACGTCAGTGAGCAGAGACACCTGTATAGACAAGCATGTCTTAAGAAAGATGGCATTTTTCTGCCATGGTTGAAAGTCCATCCTCTCCTAACTTACGGGGCTATAAAGTAGATCTGAGCATGATGTACGTTAGCTGTCCATCCAAGAGTCTAGCTTACACTTGCCAGGGTGGCTGCATACTGCAGCCAGGATGCAGGGTCTAGTCAGCACCAGCAATGCTTTTCCAAAAGAGTCAACCAGACCAGAAACAGGTCAAGCCTTTCTAATGCAGACCTGAGAACAAAGGCCATGGGAGCCTACTCTCTGGAGAGGTCCTGCTCTTGGATGATGAGCTTGAAAACTATGAGGGATCCTGTTTATATGGGTTGTAAAGTCCCATATAGAGCTGTAAAGTCCACCAAACTACAACACCCATGGGAAGAGTCTATGTGTCACAGCCAGCAGGTAAAACAGGCACAGGAAAGCGTGGCGGGCCAGCTCCATAATCTCTGTTTCTACCCTCCAGACCCTAGACTGCCCCCATCATGGAAGAAGCCTCCAGTGAGGTCCCCTCACTCCCCCTGGGAGCGCACAGCCCTCCCCAATTCTTAGCACCTGTCTTAACACCCAGCCACAACTGGGCACGTGTTCACCTTCTCTCAGGGGTAGGGTGGAGCTGGCAGCCATTCTGGGGGCAGCATGGAGCCACACTAGCAGCCCCTTGCCTTTTGGTTTGCAGCCCCTGGGTACGTGGGGATATGTGTTGACCTCTTCAGAATCCAGCCCACATGTAGAGGCCATGAGGGCTACACGAGAGCAGTGGACGAGGGGTTGGAAGGGCCTGAGTTGTAGTCTCCCTTTGACACTTACTAGCTGTGGATCCAAGTAGCAGAACCCTAATGAATCTCTCAAGGACAAATGGTTCTCCTAAGGGGAAGGGGTTATGCACGTCTTCTTCACAACTCTAGCCTTGGACACCCTGGCTCATGGAAGGCGTACATAACATTGCCATAAATAAATGTTGCTTTTATCAACTTTTTCTATCAATTATGTTTTTCCAATGCTTATAAGAATAAATATGAAAACTGTATTTCCTTTTTTCTGTAAAAGAACTGCAACTACTTTATTATATTTAGAAATCTAGTAGACTTATTACATTAAAAAAAAAAAGTAGTGTCTTTATCTGCAATACAGTGACTCTCGTTCCACGTTACAGGGCAGGAAAGGAGATCTAGCACTCAGGCTGGTGAGCGTTCCCAGGGCACTCCCATTATCTCCAGTTACCCAGCCCAGAGAGGGAGCATTTTCGCAGATGAGAAAAACCGATGCTCAGAAACGTTTACTGACTGCTCACATTCTTCCCGCAGAATCAGGATCAAACCTACATCTGATTCTGAAGCCCTTGTTGTTTCCACACTCCTCTGGAACCTTTCTCAGCTCTCAGCGCTCTCACAGGGAGTTTTATGTACACCTAGACGCAGAGCTGTGGCCTCCAAAACCGGCGCAGAGTGGCACAGCTTGGATGCAGCAAGCCACAGCTTCCCCTGTCAGCCCTGAGTTATGGACCACGGACGCTGATATCCTCCCACCCAACCTCCCCGAGCTCGCCCACCTCCAGCAGGGCCACGGATGCCCATGGGGAGGCCCCACGAGGGAAATACTCACGGCTCCCGCAGGCCTAGGCGGCTCGGTGGGGCGCATCCTTTCCAGGGGCTCTGGCCTCCTCCTGGAGAGCTGGGCTGCCTCCTCTCTCTGGGGCATCAGATTATTTTAGCCCTTGCGGAAGGAACAGACGGAAACTGAAGTCACATGGAGAGCGGGCTGCTCAGCGACTCAGCACTCAGGCTCACAGATAAGCATCTTAGAGGGAAGTGCAGCGTGGTGGCGCGGGGGATGGGTGGGGAGGCGGTGGCCCCTTGGAATACCTGCCACGTTTAGTGTGATCACCAAGGAGGTGTGATGTTTGACTGATCCCCCAGAAATGCTAACCGAGCTCCCAGACTTTCTTGCCTGTTTGGGGTTGAGGGTCCTTGCTAGTGTGGTCCACTGACCCAGAAACTCTTCCACCTTCTAGCTGAGGTACAGCTGACAGGCTTCGGGAAGGGGCAACAGATGTTTTCCCGTTGTGAAGGAGGACAGTCGTCTGGAAGGGTCATCCATTCAACCTTTTTTTATCCACGAAACTAGCCGTTATTAATAAGCTCCTTTTATGGGCCCGGCACTGTGCTAAAGGGAAAAAAAGAAATAGAAAATTGTTTATGGCAGACTGTCAGAGTGCCATGAGCTTCTTGATCATAGATTTTTTTTTTTTTTTTTTTTGCGTTTTTTGGCTGGGCTGGGTTTGAACCTGCCACCTCTGGCATATGGGGCTGGCGCCCTACTCCTTTGAGCCATAGGTGCTGCCAGATTTTTTTGTAATACCTGATTTGCACAAAGTTCCTTTCTAGCTCTTGCCAAGAATTTAAAGGAATAAGGAGAATTAATGATATAGCTAGCGTCAAAGGGCTGCCAGGCACCGTACTGGAACTTTACATGCATCACCTCGGAGCCCCTGCTCTAAGGGTTTACCGTCTCATGGAGAAGGCAGAACATTTACAGTGTCTGCTGTACCTTAAGTGAATGATATGGACCATACCCGGTGCAGGGAAGAGGTCTCGGGTTCTGAGCTCCCATTTCCCGTCCAATCCGGAGAGTTGAAGTGTCCTGCAGGGTTGGGTCACCTCTCTTGTAGCCTGGAGATTTATGATGCTGGACGGCATTGTTATCTTTGACATGTCCATCCTGTGAGAACGGAAGCAGGTCCTTTTCGCTCCAAACATGCAGCAAGTTGTCCCTGCTCTCTAAAATATTCACATGTGATCATAGTAGCAATGAAACCAATGAAAAAACTAAAGATTGAATTGTTACAAACCAACATTTCTGATTCCGGCCTCTTTCTTCTCATCATATGCACATGCTGTACTCCATGTCTTTCTGGTCTACCAATATGGTGAACTCTCCCAAATTTTAACTTCTAGTTCTAACATTCTCTTCCAAGAAAGAAGGTCAAGACGTGTCAGTCAGCTCCTAGATGGTCCAGAGTTGCCATAACACCATGTATCCCGGACTGGACTCCTATCTTTGGTGGCAGCTGATCTCCTTATGTGACTGTCACCATTTATGTCATGCTTCAGCCCAGACAGTCCAGCGCTCATAGACTTCACCCTTCATATCCAGCTATTGCCAATTCCCGCTGATTCTAACTTAGAAATGTTTCTTGAATCCAACCCTGTTCTTCATCCTTGGGCCAGTGCCCTAGGTCTAGACCTCATCAATTCACACCTGGACCATTTTAATAGCCCCCTTAAACGGGCTCCCTGTTCCTAATCCTGTCCTTTTCCAATGTAGACTCCAGCTTGCAACTATGGGCATCTTCCTAAAATTTTTAATATTAGATCATCTCCCTCCCTGCTTAAAGCCTTTCTTGGCTGGCTGTGGCATTTCTTACCTGAACTGGTAGTTTGAAACCAGGTCCAGTCGATTCTGGACCACTAAGGACTGGATCCCTGGACTCCATCCCCTCATCATCCTAAGAATTTGCCCTTTAAATGTTTTATACATTGAGATTCTCTATAGGATTTCTTTTGAGAAAGGCACCTCAAAAAATTTAGTAAACCATGGTTCAGTGCCTGTGGCTCAGTGGGCTAAGGCGCCAGCCATGTAAACCTGAGCTGGTGGGTTCGAATCCAGCCTGGGCCCGCCAAACAACAATGATGGCTGCAACCCAAGCAAAAATAGCCGGGCGTTGTGGTGGGCGCCTGTAGTCCCAGCTACTTGGGAGGCAGAGGCAGAAGACTCGCTTGAGCCCAGGAATTGGAGATTGCTGTGAGCTGTAATGGCACGACTCTCTACCCAGGGCTACAGCTTGAGGCTCTGTCTCAAAAAAAAAATTTAGTAAACCAATGGTCTTGATAACCAACAAGTCAGCTGGTCAGCAAATACTGCATAGCTGTCCTCTAGTCTAGCAGCAAGCTGGCTCAGCAGGTGGGACCCCAAGATTTGCAGCTGAAACCAATGCAGATTAGCAGCTGTTAACCCAACATTCCTCATGCTGGCAAGGCTGTAAACCTGACTGCACAGTTTAGGATTCGCCAACTTGGTCGGGTGCTCCCCACCACCACCACCAGCCATGCCATTCAAGGGAAGGCATTCAAGAAGGGAATAAAATACTTCCTCTCAAACACAACCCATGGTGCATCCAACCATGCCTGTCCTGGGGGGTCCAAACACTCTCTACCCAATAGTGAGAGTCTTGCAGATATGTGCCTCTTGGTTTTTTCTTTTTTCTTTTGTTAGAGATAGAATGTGCTCCATCTGCCTGGCTGGAATGTAGTGGCACAGTCATAGCTTGCTGCCACCTCAAATTCCTGGGCTCAAGTGATCCTCCAGCTTCAGCCTCCTGAGTATCCAGGACTACAGGTGTGCACCACCACACAGAGCTTTTTAATTATTTTTTATAGAAATGGGGGTCTCATTATGTTGCACAGGCTGATCTTGAACTCCTGGCCTCAAGTGATCTGCCTCCTTTGGCCTCCTAAAGTGCTGAGAATATCAATGAGAGCCCCGGCGCCTGGCCTATCCCTCTTCCTTTGAGCCTGCTCTTTGTATTGAGGTGTTTGAGCTCATTGCCCAACAGTCATAAAGCAAGTTTAGTGTCCAGCAGCATCTGAGACCAGATATCTTAGATCCAAGGTGAAGGCAAGAAACCAAATAGTTTCCAGATGGAGGAGAAAGTTGAGTTGCCTCCAGACTCTCTTCACAATTACCACCCACATATTGACACATGGTCTGTAAAGCTGTTTCTTCCAGTCTGAGCACCTCACTGTTTGCCTACACACAGAACAAACGCTCCCCAACTCTGTACTCTCTGCCACAGTTTCATTGCTTGAAATGGCCCCTCTGCACATCTCCATCTCAATCCTCCCATCCCAAAGGCATGGGCTGGGCTCCCCCTCCTCTGGGAAGCTCTCCCCACTGTGACTGCTCCCTCTTCCTCGGGACACATCGAACCAGTGCCCATGACAGCCATTGGCCTCATGATGTCTCTTGTCCTTTAATTTCTTGAATTTCAGTCTTATTTCCCCAACTACACTAAACCTGTCAGGTATGATTCCACAAAATACAATACCACGTGTGATTCTGAAAACTGTACTAAAGAATGTACACAAAAAGGCTCAAACCTTAAAGAAGGGAGGAATGGAGGAAAGAGAAGAAAAGGAACGAAGACAGTAAACTACCATGTCTGTATTCCCTAGCTATTGCCTTCTGGGAGTTGGGGAATTTTTTTTCTCTTTCTCAGACTAAGCTTCATGTTAAGTTTGTCACTCGTGGTACTTGTGAGCCCCCAAAGAGATCAAAGGGAACTCTGGCTTCTGCCCTCCCTTCCACTGCTTCCCCAAATGATAACCAGACCCTGTTGGGGCCAGGTAGCGGGTGTGGTGCATCCACAGTAGAGATGGTAAAGGGAGACACGTCTGCCCAGGACAGAGGATGCAAGGTATCCAGTGGGAGAACAGGGCCACTCTTCCAGACAGGCCTGTGAAAAAGCAGGGTTCAGTCCATTATACCCAGTGATGGCGTGGCAGCTCACCCCGGGCAAGATCGTGTTTCTCTTGTTCTTATCTCTGGTGTTCCCCACTATGCCTAAGGCTCTTAGCCTCTGGCCACAGTCAGGACAGCCCTTCCATCCTGCCCTTCACCCTGGTGGCCAGGCCTGGCTAGCAGTGAGCTGGTCCTTCCCCTCTTTTTCCAGCCTCAGCACATGACAGGGAGGGGGTTTCCTTTGGGGCCTTAACTGGGAATTGTTCTTGTGCCCCATGTCAGCTGGCTGTTGGGGGAGAGACTTCAGTAGTTTCATTTCCCTCATTTAGAATGGAGTTTTTAAGAACCAAATATTAAAACCGGAAGGAGGATAGGCCACCGCCCACATTGGTACCACTCAACCCCTCATGACGCTCACTGGTCCTGGAAATGCCTAGGGGTCAATGCAAAGATTGAGGGCACCGTGTGTGGATGGGGGTGGGGGTGGGGCAGGGAGCTGCCTGGCATGCTCACTCTTCTGCTTTAACCACAGGGGTCTCAGATCCTGAGGTCAACTCCTCTTGCTTCTGCTGCCCACAACCTCCTTCAGCTATGACTCCAGTGACTGACCTCTGCGGGGACGCTACACTGTCTCTTCCTTTTCTGGAAAAAGTGGCAGTATGACTATAGGACCAAAGGTTTCATGTCATGCAAAGCTAACAAGATGTTAGAGGAACATCCTGTCAGTGCCTGGGCATGGCTGGCAGTGTGACAGCCCAGGGAAGGGGCACACACTATGGACCACAATCCAGTTCAGATTGGAAGGGAGTCATGGAAAACAGGAAGGGGGTGCTGGGGGAGTCATGGGAGGAAGAGAGCTCCATGAGCACAGCTGCTGGGAGAATTTGAGCCAAAGGTTCTGGAGGAGGGGACATCTGAACTGGGCCTCACAGCAGGGGACTGGACATGGGATCACACACTGAAAAAGAGATCATGAAAATGATGGGTTGAGATGAGGCTGGTCCAGGAGGAGGCAGTAGGAGAAATGGTAGGTTCTCTCTGTGCCTCCACAGGACAGTGTTTGTGGTTCTGCCAGTGCTTCCTGTGGGCGTCATGCTCAGCCGTGACAGTTCTGCCTGTCCCAAGGCAGTGAATCCTGGTGGGCAGAGACTGTGGTTTGTTCCCAGACAATACACAGTCTAGCACCTAGTAGGTGCTCAGCAATGTTTCTTGAATGAATGAAGGTGAAAGTATCATTTGCTCTAGAGCAGCTGGAGAGGTGGAGGACCTAGAAAGCCATTTATTGGTCACAGAGAAGTCCTTTTTTCATAATTCACAAGTATAAATCCCAGAGTCCTGACCATGGCCTCACGCCCTGCATGATCTGGTCCCCAATCTGCTGACTCTGATCCACACCCTCCCACACTACACCCAAAGCATAAAGTCCTGCAGACTTTTGTCTTGGGGCTCTTGTCATTGTCATGGCCTAGGACACTGTCCCCCTCTCCCAGATACTCAAACAAAGGCAAAAACATAGTGGTAGATTCCTAAATAAGGGGTTGGACCTGGGGGTCAGTTGCCATGTCTTCAGAAGTGCAGAGTACACAGGAAGGAGGAAGTGTCAGTGACAGATCACAGGGGCCTTGGCAGGGGGTGTAAACTGTTTACAAAGTAGAGATCCAATGCTCCCAAATTCACTGCAGACCCATCTACCCCTAGAAGTTCTGCATGCCAAAGATAAGCCCACCAGAGGGGTCCCTACTGGGCCTCCCAAGACCCAGAGAGGAAGCAGAGGGGAAGGCTTAGTAGCAGCTTGTAGTGGGAGAGTCACACCCTTGTTGATTTCATGGAGGCCTAGGGCAATGGGCCCAGTTCTCCTTCCTGTGTCAAATGTGGTTTGCTGTCAAGTGGTTAGCAGGTTTAGCCACAGTCAGGAGGGGTGATAGGGAGAGGCCCTCAGAAGGACACAAGCCGGGTGGAGGATGCCCTAAATCTGGAGATGATTTGCTAGAGCCATTTTCAGCTGGGGAACAGAATGAATGGTGGGGACTGGGGCTTTGCGGTGCAAAGCATGCCGGGAAGTGTGGGTTTTAGTTGGCAGTTGGGCAGTTTAGCCACAAGCTGGGGGCAGGGTGGGGTCGGCATGGTGGGGAGGCTGGTGAGGGAACAGGGAGGAGTAAATTTTTTTTCACACCAACAAACAGGAAGATTAAACTATCAGAAACGATTATCATGAGCCCAGCACTGCACTAAAAGGTTGAATTTAGACCTTTCACCCTCTGATGAAGATTCTTTCTCTTTTCTGCTTTTCACCATAGTTACCAAGGATGTGTTTCCCATTCATCTTGTAAATTCCCTTCTAAGCACTTGGTGCTCAGATACCCCTCCCTGCTCCTCACCCTTGAAATCTCTCCTCTCTGCCAAGTCCTTACCATTGCCTTTAGTCTTTAATTAAAGACTCATCTCTCTAACACCTGCCCCAATTAGTCCCATCCTATTCAACCTACTATCTCTACTTACAAAAAAGCCTACCTAATTCTTTTAGAAATCAAACTCCTGGCAAATACAATTACCTAACACACTACAGAAAGCTGTCTAAAAGGCTAGGCACTTCATTCATGGGAGAGCTTAGTCACCCTTGGTTTCTACCTAGAGCAATAGTAATTTTTTTTTTAGACTGACTCACTTTGTCACCCTGGGGTTGAGTGTCATGGCATCATAGCTCACAGCAACCTCAAACTCATGGGTTCAAGTGATCCTTCTGCCTCAGCTTCTGGAGTAGCTGGGACTACCGGCACCCACAACAACATCCATTTAATTTTTCTATTTTAGTAGAGATGGGGGTCTCACTCTTGCTCAGGCTAGTCTTGAACTCCTGAGCTACAGCAATCTATCTGCATTGGCCTCCCAAAGTGCTAGGATTACAAGCATGAGCCACCGTGCCAGGTCAATAGTAAATATTTAGAGCTGTGAGAACAAGCAATGATAGCAAAGAAAAGAAAAAAGATGCATAATTATATGAGAACATGCCTAATTAACTACTTTTTCATTCTTCCTGACAGCATCACGTTGCCTTTGAATATAGGGCAGACTGCCAAGGCTCTCCATGAGAGCCTCCTGTGTCAAAGTGAACCTAACAGCCACTGATGTCATCAAGAACAGACTAACTTATATAAAGAATTCTTACAACTCAATAATCAACAATTAATTCCATTTAAAAATGGGCAAAAGATGTTAACATAAATGACTAACAAGCACATGAAAAGATGCTGGACACCGTTCACTAGCAGGAAAATGCAAACCCAAACTATTAGGATGGCAAGAATCAAAATGTCAGACAATAAGAAGTATCAGCAAAGATGTAGAGAAATAGAGACCCGTGTAAGTTGCTGGTGGGTATGTAAGATGATGCAGAAACTTGGGAAAATAGTCTGAGTCTTTTATGGCATTATCATGTTACTCACTAATTCCATTTCTAGAGATCCAAAAGAAATGAAGACATATGTCTATACAAAAACCTGTACGTGACTGTTCATAGCATCATTATTTATTATTGCCAAAAAGTGTCAACAACCCAAATGTGCATTAACTGACAAATGTATAAAATATAGTAAAACAGTCCCTGAATTACAAACATCTGACTGATGTACAATTCTCACTTACGAACGGAGGCTATTATAAGTAATAGGCGAATGGAATGTACCAGTTCCAACTTACACACGAATTCAACTTAAGAACAAACCTACAGAGCCTGTCTTTTTGTAACCTGGGGACTGCCTGTACATCCATGCAATGGAATATTATTCAGCCATAAAAAATGAATGAGGTACTGATGTGTGCTACAACATAGACAAACTGCAAACATTACGTTAAGTGAAAGAAGTCAGTCACAAAAGATAACGTATTTTTATTTTTTTTGAGACAGAGCCTCAAGCTCTCACCCTAGGTAGAGTGCTGTGGCATCACAGCTCACAGCAAACTCCAACTCCTCTGCTCAAGTGAGTCTCCTGCCTCTGCCTCCCAAATAGCTGGGACTACAGGGATCTGCCATAACGCCCAGCTATTTTTTGATTGCAGCTGTCACTGTTGTTTGGCAGGCCCAGGCTGGATTGGAATCCGCCAGCTCAGGTATATGTGGCTGGCGCCTTAGCTGCTTGAGCCACAGGCGCCAAGCCCAAAGATCACGTATTAAAATAGATGATTCCATTCGTATGAATTTTCCAGAAAAGGCAAATATAAAGTGACAGAAAGATCAGTGGTTACCTAGGTCTGGGGCTTTGGGGGAAAATGGAGAGTGACTGCTAATGGGTATGGCGTTTCCTTTTGAGGCGATGAAAATGTTCTAAAACTGTGGTTATGGTTTCACAACTCTATGAATATGCTTAAAAATTGCCTTGGTTCACTTTAAATGTGTGAATTGCATGGTATGTGAGTTATAGCTCAATAAGGCTGTCATATAAAAATAAATAAAACCAGAAAAAAAGAATAGACTCACATAACTCAGGGTCTTGAATATAAGAAAGGGAAATATATGATTTGTTTAACAGTGTTTAAAACATCAGAAAGAAAAACATTAGTGTTTAAATTGATACTTTCCAGCTATCTGGGTAATACAGATAACTATATTTACTTACATCAACATCTTGTTTCCTGTTACAATCTAAATCAGATGGGGTATTAGAGCAACTTGAAACATCTTAAAGCTGGTTGAACAGAATGACAGCATTTTAACCATACTATTTCATTTTATTTATTTGTTTATTTATTTTTGAGACAGAGCCTCAAGCTGTCACCCTGGATGTAGTGCCATGGCATCACAGCTCACAGCAACCTCCATCTTCTGAGCTTAAGCGTTTCTCTTGCCTCGGCCTCCCAAGTGGCTGGGACTACAGATGCCTGCCACAATGCCCGCGTATTTTTTGGATGTAGTTGTCATTGTTGTTTGAAAGGCTTGAGCTGAATTCGAACCTGCCAGCTCTGGTGTATGTGGCTGACGCCTTAGCTGCTTGAGCTACAGGCACAGAGCCTAACCATACAATTTTAAAGTGCAGAGTTTCTCTATGTAGCTGCTGAGTATTTCATGAATATATATATTTGGCATCTGAAAGTAAAAATATTTCACTGTTATTGAACGCTCCCTTTAACATCTGTTTAAATATTTTAAATATTAGGTGTTGGCTCGGCACCTGTAACTCAAGTGGCTAAGGTGCCAGCCACATATGCCTGAGCTGGCAGGTTGGAATCCAGCCCGGTGCCCACCAAACAATGATGGCTGCAACCAAAATATAGCTGGGCATTGTGGCGGGCACCTGTATTCCCAGCTACTTGGGAGTCAGAGCCAGGAGAATCACTTGAACCCAGGAGTTGGAGGTTGCTGTGAGCTGTGATGTCACAGCACTCTACCACAGGCGACAGTTTGAGGCGCTGTCTAGAAAAAATATGTATATGTGTTGAAGATTTTTAGAGCTAAGATTTCTTTCTTTCTTTCCTTTTTTTTTAAAATTAAATCATAGCTGTGTACATTAATACAAACGTGGGGTACAATGTGTTGGTTTTATATACAATTTGAAATATTTTCATCAAACTGGTTAACATAGTTTTCATGGCGTTTTCTTAGTTATTACGTTCAGACATTTATATTATACATTTAGTAAGTTTCACCTGTATCCTTCTAAGATGCACCATAGGTGTGGACCCACCAATTACTCTCCCTCCACCCATCCTGCCACCTCCCCTCCCCTTCTTTGCCCCTTGCCTCATATTCTTGTGCTGTAATTGGGATATAGCTTTCATATGAAATTTCTATGAGATTAGTTTCATAGTAGGGCTGAATACATTGGATACTTCTTCTTCCATTCTTGAGATACTTTGCTAAGAAGAGTATTTTCCAGCTCCATCCATGTAAACATGAAAGAGGTAAAGTCTTCATCTTTCTTTAAGGCTGCATAATATTCCATGGTGTACAT
>CAUYON010044870.1:0-11616 GCA_963573935.1 Arctocebus calabarensis
ACAATAACGGCTGCAAGTAAAAAATGGCCGGGCGTTGTGGCGGGCGCCTGTAGTCCCAGCTACTTGGGAGGCAGAGGCAGGAGACTCGCTTGAGCCCAGAAATTGGAGGTTGCTGTGAGCTGTGATGCCACAGCACTCTACCCAGGGTGAGAGCTTGAGGCTCTGTCTCAAAAAAAAAAAAAAAAGACATAAAAGAATCAAAACACACTGTGTTCTGCGTTTAGGCTGTTTGAAACCTCCTATCATTTTGGGAAGGAGTTAGTAAACAGCAAAGAAGTCAACAGCCAAATAGTTATATAATCACAACTTGTGGTAAGTGCTATATTGAAAATAAAAATATACACTGAAATAGCGACTGATGGGAATAATGAGCAGGGAGGAATAAGGAAACCAGAGCCCAAAGGAGTGAGAAGCACTGGCCCTACTCCGAGGTAGAGGAATAACTTCCCAGGCAGAGAGACCAACACCAACACCAACACAAAGACAATATGGGTAGAGTGTATTGAATGAGAGGTAGAGTGAGACAGGATGAGATGGAGGACATAGTGGGAATTCATAGGTGACAAAAAAGGAGTCTGGAGTGTGTTTGCAAACTGTGGGGAATGGTGTTGTAGAGTGGGAATGATTAGTCTTGCAGGACAGAAAGGGATAGCTATCTGCACATTCCTTGAGATGGTGAGAGTGAACAGGATGGTGGTGATGTGAAGATGTGATCCTGGATGGGACCGGGGATACTTGATCAGTGAGGACAGTGAATGAACTTTCAGGTAGTAGATATTTTTGATGATAGGAAGATGGAGAGTATTTGATGAGCAAAGCCAAAGGAATATTGCCATTAAACCCTTTTCTGATATAGGGAATTATGGCAACTGTGACTACTTTGAGAATATTGCATGCCTACTAAGACTCAACAGTGTTACTTTACTATGTAAAGCTTTCATCAATAATGTCTCACTCAGTTTGGGCTGCCTTACAAACTACAAAAATACCATAGACTGATTGGCTTAAACAACAGGTTATTATTTCTCACAGCTGTAGGGGCTGGGGAGTCTTAGGGGGGTGGGCAAATCAGTTCTAGTGAGGGCTCTCCTCTAGTTTTGTCTTCAGGTGGTAGAGAGAGAATGAGGAAACCAGCTATGTGTCTCTTTTGATAAGGACACTAATCCCATTGTGAGGGCCCCACCCTTATGACCTAATGAACTCCCAAAGGCCCCACCTTTAAGTGCCACCACTTAGGGGTTAATTTTTCCCTGTATGAATTTGAAGGAGGTGAGAGATGAATTTAAAGGGGGTAGGAGACAGCCAGTCCATAGCAAACACCTAGGTATGAATGCTGAATTACTAGAAGGTAGCTGTTCATGTTTGCTGCCCTTTACATATCAGAAGAGGTAACCCTGTTGATTTTTTATTACCCAAGCCCCTTGACTAAAGCACTAATTATGTTTCTATAATGAAGCATCTAAGTAGGCTAAGACTTTCAGCAAGGTAGGAAAATATTAAGATTAGCTTTTCTGATGTATAAAACAGTGAGGCCAGCATATTGTTTTAGTACTGGCTTCTGTGCAGGGGTTTATATCCTCATAACAAATAGAGTAATTTCTATTCATTTAAATATTTGCATATTATTACTAAAAATTTGGAATTGTGCCCTTTAAAGAAGTAAGCAAATTATTTTTCCTGCTCTAATTTAGGCCTCAGACGACCTTGAACATGAAAACAACAAAAAGGTAACAAAATAATTCCCTTGTGCATTTTGTTTTCATTATGAGACATACATAGGTGATCCTCTAATGTTGAACATTTTGTACTAAGTGGTGGTGTTGTAGTGCCTCCTTTTAGCCCATGAAATAAATGTAAGGCCATTTATAGGCATAATATTTGCATGCATGATGCATCTAATTAGAAGAGTCTTCAAAGGAAATAATTAATTATGGTGATAAAATGATTGAATCTTTATTTGATAAAATCACAAAAATGGGGCAGGAGAGTACTATGATTTTCCTAAAAATAGGTGTTAAGTGCAGTAAGGCATTTTTTTAGTTGGATTTAGATATTTCGTTCCTGGAATAGCGCTACATGGTCACTGGAATATTAAGTTTGGAAATAAAAATGGCCTAATAGATCATCAAATCCATTTTACATTGTAATAGAAAGGCTGATCTTGATTGTGACTACACCAACATTCAGAAAGATCATTAATTTAACACTGCATATCTTCTATAATTTTTATTTGATGTTATTAGATACTGGTTTTATTATAAGGAAGGTAAAGATACATTTTCAGTTTCTTTTATCTTCAGAGTTTTTCAGGATAATCAAAGTGGTGTGACTTATTCTTTATTGTATAGTAATGAGACTGATAACAGCCACAGGCAGAAATTTACCTTATGACTTGATACTCATACTTCAGAAAATACTGCCTTGCTCTCCGTGGGGTCTTATTTAGAGTTGAAACCCTATCTTCTTACTGTCCAAACATTTTGAAACAATTTATGACTACATATATTAGTGGTTCCTCTCCCAACATGCTGTGAGTACACTCTTCTCACCTGGTAAGACTTCATAAGGTATTAGAGTAACCGTTCACAGATTGACTGGCATTTGGTCACTGCTATTTATTAGTTAAGTTATTTGAATCCTCAGGGCCTCAGGCTTCTCATGTGGACAATGGGTAGGATTGTAATCCTCACTACATATCACTGACAGTAATGAGACTGTGCTTGCAAGAATTCATCTTAATGCTAGCCACATAGTAGTTCCATTATTTATTATCATTAAATACACAAGGAGGGAACAGACCATCACCTCTGTCCTTGTTTGATGAAGAAGGGGGTCCAGACATAGGAAGAAAATGATAAAAACAAAAACAAGTCACTTTGTTTGAAAATGTGTCTCAGGCTTTTATTGGTGAAATGGATTTGGTGATTTAGAAGGCTCAGATTGCTCAATCATCAGTTATGACAAAGAGTCTGACCATTTCTTTTAACTCAGATTATATTATGCAACTAGGCAGTTATCCAACTAGAGTCAATCTATGTAGGAAATTTAGCTTTCAAAGTTCCCCACAAAAATATTGATCGCTTTTGAAGGTATTATTTTTATTGTCAGTTTTGGCTTTTTCTGATTTCTCAAGAAATAAACTAAAATAATTCATTTTCTTTTTTTCCCTATGCAGCATAATACCAGTTCCATATTTCCTGTGTAGCTAGTTATCAGATAATTTTAAGAATAAGCACTTTAAAAAGAAATACCATAAACTACTTAAGGCCTAAATGCTAGGGCAGTGCCACTGAACAATAATACTCCCAGATCAGCAGCATCATTAGCACCTGGGAACTAGATAGGGGAATACAAATTGGGGGGCTCCACTCCAGACTCACTTCAACATGAACTCTGAGGGCCCAGAAATCTGAGCTGCATTTAATAGGCCTTCAAGGTATTTCTGATACTCACTAAAGTTTGGGAATCACTGTTTTTGACTTTGCACCTCAGTTTGCAAAAATATGAACTATATATATAGGTATCTCACAGCAGTACTGTGAGTCCTAGTATAGTTTCTTGAATATTTTAAAGTCTTTTGAAAATCTAAAGTTGTCCTAAAAATGTAAGAGAGGCTTAATATTTTATACTGCCCTTCTTTTACATTATTTGGAGGTACAATAAACCATAACTTTTGGAAGTATTCATTAGTATAAGGATCTTGGCCCTTCCATGTGTATATGTAAACTATCTTTTGTAAGGAAGTCTGCCCCATGTATCTATGAGTCCTACTGATATTATCGACTTGTTTGTTATCTTCCTTGTACTTGCAGGGCCTGATCACAGTAGAAGATGAGCAGGCGTGGATGGCATCTTATAAATATGTAGGTGCTACCACTAATATCCATCCATATTTGTCGGCAATGATCAACTATGCCCAGCCTGTCAAGTTTCAAGGTTTCCACGTGGCTGAAGGTAACACCAAAGGTTAAATGCAATAGCCTGTTTTTGTCTGCTTTTCTTTTATGATACCCATGAGCTATGAGCCTACTTCTGGATGTTTTTCTTTCTGGTCCTAGGGTCTGTTCCATGTCACCTTATTTTTGTTTCACAAGCCACATAGCCTCGTACCCTTAGCATGCAATGGCAAGCTAATGTTTTCATTTAAAGTTGGAATTTTGTCATTCCCCACTTTATCCACAAGGTGGCTCTTAGAGACTGGATTTGTTAGCCCTCTAAACTCTCGTGCTCCAGATGATTTTACAGGACTTCTTTTAATCAACATCTGGTCTCCAAATGTCTTTGTTGTAAAATAATTTTTGTTCATCTGGGTATATAAGGAAGGAATTGCAGGATCCAACAGTAGGTCTACTTTTAATTCCTTGAGTGTTCTCCAAACTTCTTTCCCAAAAGGTCATATTAGCTTGCATTCCCACCAGCAGTGTAGAAGTGATCCTTTCTCTCTGCATCCATGCCAACACCTGTAGTTTTGGGATTTTATTATGTTGGCTAATTTTACTGGAGTTAGATGATATCTCATAGTGGTTTTGATTTGTATTTCTCTGATGATTAAGGATGATGAGCATTTTTTCATGTGTTTGTAGGCTATGGGCCTGTCTTTATCAGAGAAGTTTCTGTTCAAGTCTCTTGCCCACATAGAAATGGAGTTATTTGTTCTTTTCTATACCCATATGATCAAAAATTATTTTACAACAAAGACATTTGCGCCAAAATGTTTATTGCAGCCCAATTCATAATAGCCAAGACATAGAAACAGCCCAAGTGCCCATTGACCCATGAATGGATTAATTGTGGTAAAATATATAAATTGTATTTATATAATAAATTAAATTGTAGTATATATATATATATATATATATATATATACACACACACACACACCATGGAATACTATGCAGCCCTAAAAAGGATGGAGATTTAACATCTTTTATGTTTACCTGGATGGAACTGGAACACATTGTTCTTAGTAAAGTATCTCAAGAATGGAAACAAAAGCATCCAGTGTACTCAATATTACTATGAAATCAATATATAACCACCTACACACTCATATGAATAGAAAAACATAACTATAGTCCATAAAGTAGAAGGGAAGAGGAGAGAGGGGTGTATGGGAGGAGGGAGGGTATTTGGGGGGACCTCACCTAATGTGCATGATGCAATGGTACATTTCAAAGCTATTAAGAAAAGAGTATAATTGTGATGTATGTGTTACTTAGTTCAATGTAAGGATTTCACATTGTATATTGAAGCAGTACCCTGAACCCCATAAATGCATCAATATACAAATTTTTGATTTAATAAAAAATAATTTTAAAAATCTGGTCTCCAAAAACATAGGAAGTATTTATAAAACTTTTCATAATCATTTTTGGGCCAGAGAGGCTATCACCATAAGGTCTCAAAAATACATATTTCAAGGGTGGCTATGGCTATTGGAGTACACACAATTTGTTTAATGATTTCAAATTTAATTCAGCACAGTGTTTTTATTTAAATCAGCTGTCTTCAGCCACAGGATGTTAATGAAAGCAGGAGTTACAGATGTGATAGTGTACCACTGGCCTTGAGGTCCTTGTGATTCAAAGTAATTTATTTTTATTGCTTATCTTTCTCTGAGGGCTTTGTGGCAAGGTTTCTGAATCCATTTTTTAATTTTTTCTAACAGAACGCAATATTCATTATAACATGTCTTCTTTTAACGAATCAGTTGGTCTTGGCTACCTGAAGACACATGCAATTGAATTTGTAAAGTATCCTTATGTATCAAGTGGAACAACTGGTGGGTGTTCTTTTGGTTTGGAAGAAGTCTCTGAAATAGATACATGGCTAATATATAATTTTTTGTTATAGAACTAATAGCATGATATATGTAAATGACTAGGGCAGCTGTGACAGTCTTCCCAAATGAGAATTGCTTTTATAACCCACACAGTGAACTTTGATTTTTCTCTTAAACATCATTTATAAATGGGAAATTTGCTCCATGCCATCTACATGTTTGTCCTTGTTGGCCTAGACCTTTGTTGTTTTAGCTCTTCGTTGTTTATTTATCTCTTCCATAGAACTCTTTTCCCCCCTGTTTTTCCTTAATAAGTTACACAGTTACAACAAACGGCAAATGAGTCGCATTTACCCCAAGGGAGGCCGAGTTGATTCCAGTAATTACATGCCTCAGATTTTCTGGAACGCTGGCTGCCAGATGGTTTCACTGAACTATCAAACCCCAGGTAGGAGCTGATGTCCAGTGACCCCAAATTCCATGAGAACACTTTGACAGGATGGTGCCAGAGTTGCTCTCAATTGGCTGTGGGCATTTTAAAAGGAAGCAGACATATGGCAAAATAATGTGTTGTTGGATTTATATAGTGGTGAGAAATTAAAACTCAAAATAGAGCAATCAAACAATGGCAGAAGATAATATGTTGTGATTTAAATTTAATTCCTTTCGTAAATGCCATGACTATTCAGCTAAACATTATCCCCTATTCTAGAATATTTCTAATTTTCTTTCCTTTTAGATCAAACTTCTTGTCTTACTTTCCAGAGGCAGAAATTAGTAAAAAGAATTTGCTTATATTTGTGTAGCAGCTATGACTCTTTTGTACTTTGGAAAATACTCTGACCATTGTGAACATTCAATAAATATCAATGACACAGTGGCCTTTTGCCATAAAAGTACAGAATATTATGGAGTAAACTCCACTAAAAAGGGTGTGTAAGGACTTAGACATTCTTAGAGTAAACTAATGGATAACTTGATCCACCAACGTGTACTCAAAGATAGGTTTCCAGTATACAGGGTGCCATACAATTAAAATAGACAATTATTTATCTCTTCCCTTTAAGTTGTCTATTATAATAGACAAGTATTTTAATTGCATGCAAACTTTATGGCCACCCTGTATGATGATTCTTTTTTTGTTTTCTTTCTGAAAAAGAGGAGTCAATATATATAAATGCATAAACAAAGTTTTAAAAGTTTCTAAGGTTTTCCTAAGAACCTAGGATCATAACATTAAGATTAAAGATAACAAAATAGAAATGGAATGGATAGAAATATGTCACAAAGCCTACTCACTTTATATGATCAATACTGCAGCATAGTTCCCCTTCAGTTTTTTGCTATCTAAGGGCACCTCCCCTGCTTCCCAGTGTGAGGACCTTTTTCTTTTCCAGTCCACGCTTTGAGAATCTGCGTCCACCTTGTTTCCTAATATCTGGACTGATTGAAAGATGTTTCCACTTTCGTCCCTTTGACATGAGTGTGATGGGTTATACTTCCTACCCCTAGATGGAGCCTCCGTGGAGCCCTGAAGCTCCTCTCGCTGAAGTCACCTATCTGCCCAGTGTCCCCACAATACTCTGCTGATTCGACTCAAGAAAGGTCAAGTTAGTTTTGACCTTTAGTCGTGCGCTTAAAATAAAAAAGGCTGAAGTAAGGCTCAGGTTATATTCTCAGTTGTCAGTGAGTCCATAATATGGATTAAATGTTCCTAAAATAGTTTATTCACTAGGCCAGCTAATGTTTTATTCTATAATGTTTGGCTTAACCACAGCATGTTGAAGAAGGAAAAAAAATGCATCAGTTTACACATTTGTTTTGCTGATAAGAAGAAAGAAGATGTTACCCACCAGCAAGAGAAAAATCATAATCCATGCACCGCCAGTGTAGACCCCACCCGAAGAACTCCTCTTGAATCTCACCCTGGGAACAAACCAACAATTTGTGTGTGATACATAGTTCATTATTGAAACTATGAATTTGAATTCACACTGACCCTGAAAGATATGTTCAGCAATTCTAGCAAGATCTTTATGAAAACACAATTTATGTTTAATTTAAATAAAAAATGAGATCATTACAATATGAAAGAAATCACTGTGTGCCTTCAGACAGATCCAGAGGTACCTTGTAGTATTAAAGACGGACCTTTGGGCCAAGGAGCAATCTGATTTCCATTGTTTAAAATCACCCCGTCAGGACTTTCTTTGTCCAGGGAAACAAGGTACTAATTTATTTTTCTCTCTTGACAGATTTAGCGATGCAATTGAATCAGGGAAAGTTTGAGTATAATGGATCATGCGGGTGAGTAATATGATTTAAACTGTTGTCACTCTTTTCAGAACTCCATACTACACCTGTAATGAAACCCTGTCACTTTTAATTAGGGGCTGCAAAATTTAATCTGGGTTTGAAGGATAGAAACAAATTAAGTCCCTAGGTTGATTATATTTGCAAATATACATTCTTCATCTACCCCATTTAACTTAAGCAGGTTTTTTTAAAACCACAACTTAAGCAGTTCATCATATATGCTGTAGAGTTCAATTTTCTCACTTTAAAATCAGTAGGAGGCTTTTATATCTGGGCCAGGTAATGATCTTTGCTCACTTAGACATTAACCTGGGCCCTAGGCATTAAATATGTGTATTTTACCTAAGACAAATATAGAAGTGAAGTTAATTTCATATATAATGAAGTTGTGGGAATCAAGTTGAATTTAATTCAGCTGGGAACAAACCTTTGCCCTCTATTGATTTTTTTGTATGGCTTATAAAATAGCAGTCATAAAGACTAATGCTGTGAATATTGTTGTAGTTTACTTAAATAACAGTCTTTAAAATTTGTGAACCAGGAATTGAAATAGGAAATGTTAATTCCACTGAAACGCTGAAAGTTAAAGTAAAAATGTGAAGTTAGAATTCTATAGAGATTTAACAACCCTGTGGCTGTTTTCGTCCCAGACATCTGTCCCCAAGCAGCACTATCAGTAGTTCCAGAGCACTGCCCAGAAGCCTCTGGACTAATTCAGTGCAGTCCCATCTCATTATGCTTCTGTTAGCAAGTTCCTCTTGATAGTGCACCTGCTTCAACATCTTAATTTTTATCACTGGTAACAGACAGTCGAGATAAAGATTTTTAGCAGTTGTGGATTCAGAATGACCTTTTTTTTGAGACAGAGTCTCACTGTGTCACCCTTGGTAGAGTGCTGTGGCATCACAGCTCACAGCAACCTTAAACTCTTATGCTTAACTGATTCTCTTGCCTCAGCTTCCCAAGTAGCTGGGACTACAGGCCAGTCACAACACCCAGCTATTTTGGGGGGGTTGTAGTTGTCATTGTTGTTTGGTAGGCCCAGGCTGGGTTCAAACTTGCCAGCTCTGATGCATGTGGCTGGCGCCCTAGCCGCTGAGCTACAGACACCGAGCCTGGAATGACTCTTTAAAGTACACACTCCCAGAGGTTCTCGGAAGATGGCAGTGGAGACAGTTCCGTAGCCCTTCTCTCCCCAGTTGGCAGGTGAGAGGGAGGGAGCTCTGGATCTTTCCCAGTGTGAATTATTGGAGTGGATGGGCAGCTGGAGATGCACAGCGAGTTGGTAGATTGTTGTATATGAAATATAGTTCATAACCGCGGAAACTGCTGTAAACCGTTTCCCCCTGCCTGGCGGAGGGGCAGCCAGCCCCTCCGACAGGGAGGACAGCAGGTTGCAACTCACAAAACATAATTGGAGAAAATTCCACCGAAGTGTGGATCTCAGAGTTTGACGACCAGAAAGGGGTGCTGCTAGGATCCACAGAGACCCGGGCCCAAGTGAGAGCTGATGGGACGGGACCCTGCCAGAAACAGACATACTGGGATGCCCAAAATGGTGAGCGCCTTTTCCCCAGATCATTGGGAGGAGGTGATCCGTCAATGCTAGCCTAGGTGGGGGGAATCCTGGTGAAGTCTGACTGTGCAGGGGACGTGAGATTCTGGGGTGTGGAAAAGACACTTTAAGCTGTGGAAGTTGGCAAACAGGGCCCCCAGCACTTCAGCTGGAGAAAAAGCAACAGGCCAAAATGGCAGCAACAGCCCTGCGGGAGCTCCCTCCCCTCCAGCCGCTGCAGCTACTGCAGGGCTGCTGAGAACCGGGAGCCCCTCTCCAACAGCCGCTGCAAGCCCCTCTCCCGCAGCCGCTGTGAGCTTCCTTCTCACAGCCAATTGCAGTTGCTGGATTGTGAGAGAGCGGGTGAGCAGAGCAGAGAGTTTTGGGACGAGTGGACTCGAGCTCCAAAGTTGGAGGTCGGATGGGAATGACATTTGGAGCTGAGCACCCAAAATAAAGCACCTTTTCCAACCTGTGGAGAAACTCCAAAAATGGCGACTGACTAAACAGTGTAGTTTCCATAGCAACAATATAATTGGTGAACCACATGTAAGCCTGAGAACCACTCACAGCGCCATCTGGTGTCCACAAAGTATATTGCACTATAAATTAATTCCACTTAAGTTGATGTCAACTTCATACACAAAGACCTTTATTTCTATATATATACAAGAACAATATTTTTGAGGTTGGTTTTTTTCTTTTTTTTTTTTTAAATATCCTTTTCTTAGAGGTGCCATTGATAAATAATTTTTTTATTTCACTTTCTTTTCTTAGGCTATTTTTATTGTCTTCTATTCTCAATTGTACATTTCTTCTTCCTCTCTTGTTTCAATTTCTTTGTTCTCTCTCCCGTTCCTCTTCTTCCCTTCTTATAGCTTCTAAGAGTGCTTTCATCATATTTGTTAGAGGTTGTTCTTTTTCTCTTCTCTCAAGTATTTTACAAGAATCATTTTTATTGTAGAATTCTTTTTTGTTTGTTTTTGTTCTTAGCTGTTGTTCTTTGATTGGTTGTTTGTTTGCTATGCTTTATCTGTATGTCGATGTTTCTGACTATGGGTGCATCTGTGGCCTTGTTTGTCTGGTAGCCCTTTTACGAGTATATTAGCCCATTTGCTCTCAATGTGATTGATGTTGTAAATGTTTTCCTTACCACCTTGATCCTTCAGTCAACCCCCTACCCTGGATTGGAAGTCTAGAACTCCAACTCATCCCGAATTCAGATTGTCTGCATTTATAATTGGTCTGGAACTCTTGAACTGTAAAGGCTGCAGTCACCACCCCAGTTCCTAGGTGGAGGGCTGGTCAACCACAAGCGTAGAAGTTTCCAGTCCAATTTCACTGTCCTGCTCATATAGCTAAAAACTGAAAAACAAACATGGGGCAGAACCAGCGGAAAAACTCTGGCAACATGAATAAACAGAACGGTGCAACTCCCCCCCAAAATGACAAACCATCCGATCCAGACTATCCCATCAACAAACAGATAGTGGAGATGTCTGAAATTGAATTTAGAATCTGGATTGCAAATAAGATTAATACTTATCTTTAGTTTCTATAAATGTGAATGGGTTAAACTGCCCTCTAAAGAGGCATAGGCTGGCTGACTGGATACAAAAACTTAACCCAGATATCTGCTGTATACAAGAATCACACCTTATCTTAAAAGATAAATCTAGGCTCAAGGTGAAGGGATGGACATCCATATTTCAGGCAAATGGAAAACAGAAAAAACCGGGTGTTGCAATCTTATTCGCAGATACAATAGGCTTTAAACCAACCAAAGTAAGTAAAGATAAGGATGGACATTTTATATTTGATAAAGGTAATACACAAAATGATGAGCTTTCAATTATTAATATTTATGCACCCAATCAGAATGCACCTCAATTTATAAGAGAAACTCTAACAGACATGAGCAACTTAATCTCCTCCACAACTGTAGTTGTTGGAGACTTTAACA
>CAUYON010044873.1:0-11430 GCA_963573935.1 Arctocebus calabarensis
TGTCTTTATATAGTGATCAAGGAAATGCCATGAAGGATATCTGTAACAGTATAATCAAAATATTTCTGAATGTATATGAATCGTGCCCTGTGATTGCACCAATGTACATAATTATGATTCAATAAAATTATTAAAAAAATACGTATACATATATCTCTATGATCAAATGAATATACACGTTTAAAAACCAATATTTATTTGGCAGGGGTATTAGAGCAGCATTTATATTGTATTCTTTTTTTAGATTCAGACATTTCCAGGCATGTCTCCTGAGCTAGCAAAATCAAACTGTCAGGGATATAACTTCACAAGTACCTGAAAGTCCTTATAGGAAGGACACTGCTGATGGCTATTGGCCAAACTCCAGGACCAAGACCTGCCTGAGAGAAAGTCATTTATTAACAGTCCCAGTTGTCATGTCAGAGAGGGAATAAACTCTTCAGGACTGATGGCTAAAGAGAACTGAAGTAACAAACTTGATCCAAGGATAATGGTCAGGGTCAGAAAGGAGGGGAAGGGTGACTGAATGCAGAACTTTAGGTAATTTGAGCCCCAAATCAAAGGGGCAACACGGGTCAGGGGATGGGTGGCTCATGTGAGCTGAGAGAGTCCTGGCAGAGAGTGTGTGCCCTCGGGAGAGACAGCAGTGGCCAGGAGTCGGTGCATCGAGCAGAGACATGGAGAAGGGCTGCATGTGTCAGAAAAACTAGGAGGTTCATGGGCCTCCTGCTCACTCTTTCCCCTGAGATAGATGAGGCTCAGAGTCCAGCAATTATGCTAATAGGGTCTAGGATAGGAAACTGCTATTTTGTTAGTGTTAGTGTGAATTGATGGCTATAGAACAGGCTGGTATAACCTAGGATATTTTACTTAAATTAAAACTTAAAAAATGCTTCCTACTTTATTGTCATTGTAAATTTTCCTTACTCACTTGCTCTAGGGCTCAAGGATTGAAAGAGCAAAGTTACTCTGGAGGGAGGTAATGAAACAATTTTTCTTGCAATCACACTCTACAATAAAACAGGAAACATTTTTCTCCAAATTTTATCACCATATCTTTCCTCTTCAATTATCCACTGCATTGTTGAAGACAGAAGACTAGGATTATCTCATTTTTAATAAAGACAACATGTTATAAAATTCAGATATTACTCAAGGAAGTTGCAGATAACATCTACCAAAATAAAATGCTCTATGTAAGAAATAAACACGTGTATAAGAAATAAAACTTTCTAGTTAAAATCTCCTACTTGCTTCAACACTATAACCCAAATTTAGTGGACCTTTTAGGTGGAACAATCCTACTTTCCATGGTTATCATTTATTCTTTTCTAGAACACTGTCTTTATTTTTAGGTAAGACATATATTCATCTCACAAAAATGTCTATGATGCTCTGTGCCTGAGGGCGGGTATAATACCAAACAGGTACTATCCAGGATGCTCTTTGCTTTCTAAGCCTTTAAGCAGTTATGAATTGTAATGTCAGTCAGAACTCACTGCCCATTAATTCGTTCCCCCTGAAGATTTCAATAAAAAGTGATTTTCAAACTATTAAGTTCATGGTGTTTAAGTCTCTTTTCTTTTTATATGCATAGAAGTTTTTAATATATCTATAATCAAGTCTTTCTATTTAATTATGGTTTCTAACTTGATAACATGTTAAATAAGATTATAAAATTATTCACCTCTTTTCTTTCAGTTATGTTTCATTTATTCTTTCTTCTTTTATCATTCTGATATTTAAATATTTTATAAATAAAATATCTGACTTTACATATTTTTGGAACATTAGCCAGTTTTTTCTGTTGTGCTCATTGAATGGTCAGTACTGTCTCCATCAACAATAAACTCTGCATCTATTAGCTATTACTTCCATATGCTTTCATCTGCTTTAGAGAGTCTCAAATTGATTTAGAGCCTCTAAATTTCTGGTTTAATAAAAAGTGCCATTCTATCTTAATAATTGTAACCTTGTGATATATTTTAATCCTTGGAAATAGCCAAGTTGCATTGTTATTCTTTTTTTTCCCAAATATTAGCTTTCCCAGGCTATCCATTATTCCAGATGAATTTTAATAATCACTTTCCCAGCTGTTCCCCAAAATATGTTTAGGGTTTTAATTATAATTGTATTAATATTATAATATATTAAATATCACTATATTAAATATATTAAAATATATATTAAATTATATTTATATTACATTATATTATGTTATAATCATATTAACTTTGTAAATTAATTTGGAGGAGCTAATATCTATCCAAAATTTATTGTTCTCATCCAGAATACAATATAAACCTATACTACTGCTAATCCAATTTTATGATCCTTAAAAAAATATTTTCTTGCTTCAAGTCTTGGATACATCTTAGATGGTTTATTTATAGCTATATGATATTTAATTGACATTATAAAGATTTTTTTCATTATATTTTCTATTTCCTCCTATTATGAAAAAATCAATTGATTTATACACATTTATCTTTTGTATGGCCAGTTAAATGAAGTCTATTACCTGAATGGTTCTTCAGTTGATTCTCCTGGTATTTTTAATGTATGTTTATGTATATATATATACATGCAAACACACACATACACACACACATATGTATTGGTTTTTGAGAAAAAGATATCACCCTTTTCCTACTATCTATAACATTTGGGAGGCAGCAAAACATAGTACTTAAAATTAAAGAATCAGAACCATCTGAGTTCTGACTCAAATCTACTACTTATTTGGTGTGACCTTAGCCCAAGTTACCCAGCTGCTCTTGGCCTCAGCTTCCTGCTTTGTAAAATGAGAATGACTGCAATATTTGTAAAGCATTTAGAATAGATAATAAAAACTCAGAAAATATTTGACTTTTAAAAAATTTATTGCATTGGTTAGAACAAAATTTGTCATGTAGTAAGCCTCTAGAGTTTTTCTGTTTCTTGAAATCACTTTTTAACATCTGAATGATAATTCTCTCTTCCTAAATTACCATGTTGTATATAATTATGTTTTCTTAAAATAAATATAAATGTATTTTAGCAAATGTTTCTTGAAACCTATTTGGAAGTAAAACATAGTAATTTTATTTTTTGGCCTATGATTATGAAATTATTTTAATAAATTTCTTAATTTTAAACCAGTTTTGCAATTGGAGAAGAGAACACCATGTGTTGTATAATTTCTAGATTCCTTTAGCTAGTATTTCAATGATTCAGGGGAGTCTTTTGCACTATTTGTATTAGTTTGGGTGTCCTTATGACCATTTTTCTTATTAAATAAACAAATGTTTTATCTCTTTCATAGTTTGTACAGTAATGGGTTAATGTGTTTATTGAAAGTTTAGAGAACTCAAATTAATAAACAAAAAATTCAATAAGACTATGCATATATCACTGGGCAAGAAATATGAATAGAAGAACCTTCTCTAAAAAAGACAGACAAATGGCCAAAAAACACACAAAAAAATGCTCATGGTCCCTAATCATCAGAGAAATGCAAATCAAAACTACCCTGACAAGTCACCTAACCCCAGTTAGAATGGCCCACATCACAAAATCTCAAAGCTGCAGATGCTGGCATGGATGGAGAGAAGGGAACACGTTTACGCTGCTGGTGGGACTGCAAACTAATACAACCTTTTTGTAAGGAAGTATGGAATACCCTCAAAGAACTCAAATTAGACCTCCCATTTGATCCTGCAATCCCAGAAGAAAAAAAATCCTTTTTTCATAAGGACACTTGCACTAAACTGTTTATTACAGCTCAATTTATAATCACCAAAATGTGGAAACAGCCTAAATACCCACCAACCCAGGAATGGATTAATAAGCTGTGGTTTATGTACACCCTGGAATACTATTCAGCCACTGAAAAAGATGGAGACTTTACATCTTTTGTATTAACCCAGATGGAGGTGGAACACATTCTTCTTAGCAAAGCATCACAAGAAATGGAGAAGCAGGAATCCAACGTACTCTATTGTAATATGAAGGCAGTAGATTAGCTAATACAAGGGGGGGGAATGAGCAAGTAGGGAGAGGAGAGGAGGGAGGGTGATGGGGGGGGTCAAAGCATATGGCGCACCTCTTAGGGATGGGGCACAATTGTAAAAGGGAGTTCAACAAATGCAGTCAGTGTAACCTTTGTACCCTCAATGAATCCCAAACAATAAAAAATAAATAAATAAATGTATATATTTTAATTGATTATAAATACCTGATAAAAACAAGATACTTTACTCACTGAAATAGATTATACTTTAACTCCTCCCCAACCTTTCTATCCAAACAGTCAAGGTCATGGGCTTATACATTAGACAAATTAGACTCAAATCCTAACTTTACCACCCACGAGCTAAATGTGTGCATCTGGGAAGGGACATGTGCATCACAGGCAATAAACATACTTGCCTCACCTGCCTCACAAAGCTATCACCAGAAGCAAATAAGATAATGTTTATAAAACACGTGCACAGAGCCCCCAATACAGACCCAATAAATCATTTTAGTTATATAATTTTCCTGCTATCCAAAATTAATCTTTAAAAAGTTCTCCTTGTTATTTTTTCCTAGTATGGAGAGTGTACTGGTTTACATGGAAATATAAATGGTTTTGAAAATTATTTATGCAAAATTACTTTATAATAAGAGATTTCATCTAAGGCCTGTCACTCTTCAATTCATTCTTAGACATATTGACATAAATTTAAAATTTGACATTAAAATAGAAACTCTCTCATGAGACAAAGAAATAAGCCCACTGCCAACTCTACATGAAATCATAGCTGGTTAACAAGAGAGTTGTACACTAATTTTGAGAATCCCAGGCAATGAACCTAAACCAAATGTAATGTCTTCCACTCTTCCCTGTTCCCTTGGAGCTGTATTCTCCTGGGAATCTGCATGGGACAAGACAGTGATTTCTCCTGGGAATCTGCATGGGAAGAGACAGTATTTGCCTTCCACAGGGTGTGACTTTATTGAGTTTTCCTGATCTATCATCTAAACGTCAGTGGGGAAGCACGGCTCTCACTTGGGGTAGGGTAATGCAGCACTAAGGGTTTGGAATGCCTTCAAAAGCAAATTCCACCAAACTGTCAGAATGTTGTGAAATACACATAATACTGCAACATGAATGTATCCTCAATTATCAAAGGACGATGTGCCATTTGCACAGATGGGTATGAATATACACAGATATCAACCCTTAAATCAATCAATATCACCAGCACAAATACATTTATTTATTTGTTTATTTTTGTTAGGGGGTATAGGTGTTTCATTTATGTACTTTTTTAATACAGATTAAGTCAAAGTTATACACATAAGTGTGCCCTTCACCCAGACAGCGCACATTGTATCCAAAAGATGTGAATTTGCCCATCTCCTTCTTCCCCCTCCTCCAGCTGGATTTTCTTTTTTCTTTTTTTTAATTAATTTTTAATTAAAATCACTACTGTAAACTTTTATGGGGTATAATGTGATGATGTTATATACAATGTGGAATGCATAAATCAAACCGATTTGAAATGCATTAACATCGCTAATGCATTTTGATCATCTTTTATATTTTTATTTTACTTTTAAAATATATTTAAAATACAAAAAAAGAGTTTTAATGAAATAATCCTCCCAGGTTGACTAGCACAATTAGAATATTAGTAAGCCATAAGGGCTAACTTGTCAGCTACTATGCTCCTGATTTAGTTCTAGCTTCCATGCCTACCTGGCACCACTACCACATTAAGCTGGTTGGTAGGAGATTGTGGGGTTTGAATACACCAGGCTACCATCAGCTTGTGACAGCAGCACTTTCTGTTTAAAGTGGAAGAGGGATGAACAGGTGGACAGTATTTTTTAATTCTGTCTGCTTAAAAGCCCATCATGTCCAAAAAAAAAGGAAAAGCATGCTAATAGAAGAAAAGAGATTCTTTATATGAGGAAGGGGAATTGCCTTATTATCTTGTTTTTGCTAAAGATAAAATCATTTGCTTCATGATACTGCAAATCAACATTAAAAAAATTCAGTGCTCATCAGTATTATAACACTCATAAGTGTTTATACTCACAAATATTTTATATTAGAGGGAGAGGCATGAACGGTTGTATTGCAGAAGTTAAACGATGAAAAGCAAAAGCAAAGATAATTCTTTCAAGCAGTGATAAGACCTGCAAATAATGTCCATGAAGCAAATTATAAAGCATCTTATACACTGGGGGTAAAGAAGAGGAAAAAAGCTGTTCAGTGACTAGAAACTATGAGAGAATACACTGTTGAAGTTGCAGGGTGCTGAGACCCTGGTAATGCTTCAAAATTCAACTGACTGCTTCTTTCAAGGAGAACCATAACTGATTGGCAACATGAATTAGGCTTCAACTTAACAGAACAACTTCATGCAATATTTCAAAAGGAAAATGTATATTATTCAATAGCTTTGGATGAATCAACTGATACTACTGACTCAAGGTAGGCTTTATACTCATTGGGGTCATAGCAAAAGATTTTCTTTTCCACCAGAGTTACTCCTCTGGAGCACACTTGTGAACAGATCACAAAGAATAGGTATCTTCAACAACCTTAAAGATAAATGTCATTATAAATAGCTGCTCCCACCAATAATATATATGGTATGAAAAGGAAAACAGGTCATTCTGTAAAGTAGCTTTAAAACAGGCATTTTGTATATGCATACCATGGAATACTATGGAGCCATTAAAAAGATGGAGAATATACATCACTTTTATTAATCTGGATGGATCTGAAACATGTTCTTCTTAGTAAAGCATCACAAGAATGGAGAAGCAAGAGTCCAATGTACTCAATTCTAATGTGAAGATGATCTAATACATGGTGGGAGGCAGTGGAAGGAGGGAGCAGGTAGAAGGGAGATTTAAGGGGATGAGGGTTCATGGCGCATGGCACACTTCTTGGGGTCAGAACATAATTATAAGAGGACTAGACCTAACAAATGCAATCAATGTAACCTAATTCTTTGTACCCTCAATGAATTCCAAATAATAATAATGAAAAAACCAGCATTTTAGAAAAAGGCTTAGTTGTCCCTTTACTTTTGATATAATGTCTCAGAAATACCCTAATCAAAAAATCTTAGACACAGTGTGTGCATACGAGGTGTATGTACATGTGTAAAACAAGTATCCGGGTACAAGGCTTGAGAGGAATATTGAAACTTTTAAGTATAATATAGATCTCTTAAAAAGTGTAGACCCCAATGCCAACAATGAGGCTTCCCCTGTGTATCAAGAACAAAACCCTGACTACTGATCCTGTGGAGTAGTAGGCAAACAGTTAAAGCCCAAGGCAGAAGTATTGAATAAAAAGTAATGGGTAACAGGGAGATAAGAAATGTTTATATCACTTCTCTCTACCTAGCCAATGTAAATTATTTCTCAAACATGACCGTGCATGTCTCTCCATTCCACACTTTAGCCTTCAATGCAACTATTTGTTATTCCCAGATACTAAAGATACTAGGCCTTGACCTTTAAAATAGGTGCCTGGACATTTAGGAGAAGCCATTGATCCACATCAGCAACTTTTTGAGTCCTAATAGCAAAACTCAGCTTTCTTAAAAAGCTGGCTAGTTTCAACATTTTATTCACTCTCCTAAAGAGTAACTTACATGCTATGTAAAATAATAAAAATAAAATAAGACTGGGCTGCAGTGGCGTACACATGTAATCCTAACATGGTGGAAGGCCAAGGCTGGTGGATTGCCTGACCTCAGGAGTTTGTGACTAGCCTGAACAACAGCGACCTGGTCTCTATTAAAAATGGAAAAATTAGCTGGGCATTGTGGCAGGCACCTGTAGTCTCAGCTACTTGGGAGGCTAAGGCAAGAGGCTCACCTGAGCCCAAGAGTTTAAGGGTATTATGAGCTATGATGATGTCATGGCACTCTACTCAAGGCAACTGAGTGAGACTTTGTCACAGAAATAAATAAATAAAATAAGACATGGTTCTTGTGAATTGTCATTTCCTGATATTTCCATACAGAAGGAAAACTCAAGGCAGTATCTCAAATATTAGTAGCAAATTAGTTATTGCATTCATAGTGAATCAAATATTTTGCCATTCAGGCCCGTTTATCCTGGCAGAATTTGCTTGCTGGTTTTCTTAAATGCAAATATTTGCTCTGGCTAAGCAACATTAATAGGGAAAGATACATATTCCATGCAGCATAAAGAAAAATTACTTTTCAGTGACGCAGAAAATTTACCTTGCAACTAAGCCTGAGGAGGAAAGAAACTAGAATGAACATATTTGAAAGGAGAAGTCTGCCAGAGCTACCTTCCCTGCCCCAAATTCATGTTCAATTAAATTTACATGAAGAACTTCATAAATCATTTGCATGTTCATGGGACAGAAGTTTGATTCTAAGGTCAAATACCTAACTACTAACAACCCTTGTTCCTCTGAGGGACTGTACTGCTTCTCCCAGGGGAGTAGGCCCCGCATAACGGTAACTCTCTGGGAACTGATGTGACACCACAGAGCCACCTGGTTCTCAAAACCCCCTGTGACTGATCCACAGGGCCTGCAAGGCAGCAGTGCTGAGTTCGACCCTGCTGCAGCTCCCAGCCATGTTAACAGGAAACCAGGGGGTCCCTGAGTGACTAGTCACATAATCTACACATACACACATCTCAGAATGTTCTCCAACCACAGTTAACTAAAAATCAGAACAGAGAGAGTTCATACCCTTGACAGTACCCTTGAATGTATCCTTCATTTAAACTCTATCCTTGGAGCTTTAGAGCAGCTGACAGGAAAAGATGAAGACATCAGAATCAAAATCTTTGGCAAAAAAGTTTAAGCATTTAAAAAAAAAAAAGAAGCAGCCTGTTCTTTTTAAAATACAACTGAAATCTTTCACAATTCCAAAGAATTTTGCGAGATATTTTCTATTGACCAAAAACAGAGGAAACATAATTTAAGAGTGAAATTATATGATTCTTATGGCAAACCTATTCCTAACATAATTTAACTTAAAACCTTATTTAAGCATAGAAATTTCTGGAAAGGCCCTTTAATTCTTATCTGCAGTTACACCCATATTTACATCTTCAGTTTCAACATCTCTTTACTTCCACACCCTAACTCAAACTCTATAAATCTTAATCATCTTTTTCCATCCCTATCTGACACACCTCTTAGAAGGCAACCACCTCATCAATCTAAAAATTTTACTAATGCAAAAACATGACTTCAGCCCTGCCCCTTTTTCCTTTAATGTCCCTTACTTCTATATCATAGAGGGAGATGCACGTGCTCTGAGGGACATGGGTTTGTACCCAGCACACTACTGTACAAATAAAACCCCATGTGCTCTGAGGGACATGGGTTTGTACCCAGCACACTACTGTACAAATAAAACCCCACTACTCCTCTAAGTCAAAATCTTCAACCAAATCTAAGGAATCTAGCATGAGATGCAAGGCCCTTCTGAATCTGTTCCCTATCTCCTGCTGCTGCTTCAAAATGTACTTACTCCATTAAGTTGAACTAATGATAGTTCCATAAACAAATCCCACAGTTAAGTCTCTTTCTTCTTCCTTTGCCTGGCAAACTAGGGTTATCTTTCAAGATATAGCACTGAGATTACCTCCTCTGAGAAACCATCCCTTATTTTAGGATTACTTAACCACCTCTGAGCATGTTTGTACTTAATTCATTTTGCTAGAGGCTTTAGTCATATCATTTTGCAGTTGTTTACCTACTCAAAATGAATGTTATGTTTTTCAAGGCTAGGACCTTGTTCTGTTGTTCTGTTCAACCTGTCCTCCTCAGCCCTGGCATATTCCTTAGCTTTAAGGAGGTGTTTCTACTATAATTTATTAAGATTAGAGAACAGGGCCGGTGCAGCGGCTCACACCTGTAATCCTAGCACTCTGGGAGGCCAAGTCAGGTGGATTGTCTGAGGTCAGAAGTTGGAGACTAGCCGGAGCAAGAGCAAGACCCTGTCTCTAAAAATAGCTAGGCATTGTGGCAGGAGCCTGTAGTCCCAGCTACTTGGGAGGCTGAGACAAGAGGATCGCTTGAGCCCAAGAGTTTGAGGTTGCTGTGAATTATGATGCCATGGCAGTCTACCGAGGGTGACAAAAAGAGACTGTGTGTCAAAAAAAAAAAAAAAAAAAGAGAGAGATAACAGAATAGTTCTTCTAGGCAAAATTATGACATGCACAAAGAATAGGCATCTCTCTGTTTTTAATCTCTTTAATCTCCCAAAAGGTCATTAGCCCATAATGTCAAGAATGAATAATAAAGTAATTAACCAAAAATTAAAGCAAAGGTCAATCTCCTGATTTCTAAGCTGGTCGTCTTCTCCCTAAACTATGACAAATCATTATAGGGTGAATAAATAGATATCTCTGCAGTGGTATAAACTATCAGTAATACGGCTTAAATGATCAGATTGCCTGTGAGCATAATAACATAAAACTCAAAGGAGGTACACAATCATGTAATCAAATCACCCAAAGTTGGTCTGGATCTAGTTTCAGGGACGATAACTTCTCTTTCATATCAACAACTCTCAAAGCCAGAATCATTGGTGCAACTAAAGTAGGGATAATATATATTTTTAAAAAACTACAACTAAATAAAAAGCAAAGAACATTATCCTATGTTAAAAGCTCCTAAATAATAATTCACCAAACAGCATTTACTTAACATCTGCCTCCTCAAAGCACTAACTGAAAAATTAAATAGGAACATGAGCAAACAGCACACAAAGGCCCATGAATGATAGATGCAGCAGCCAGGGGTAAGGTTGCAAAGCCGTTTAACCTCTTACCTCACCACCTAGGGAGCTGGATATATCCTGCATTTATGCCTTTCCTGAAACTTCTTTATTACATACATATGCTTATACAACTATATTGTTAAACATTGTGATATTAGTAGTAATATGATTGTAGAAGTTAAATCTAGCAAGTTGAATTCTGGGTCCATGGAAATCTGAACTATTAGCCTATGTGTGTTGAGAAACAGAGAGAATCCTTAATGTGCTATGAGCTTGTGGATTGCATATACTTCAGTGCTTCTTCAACCAGGAATCCTTAGGAATACTTGTGAACACTCTTGTAAATGCCAAAAGGTACTCACAATCATGTGAAAAATTTTGTATACCTAGGTTATTTAACTTGACAGTTTATATCTTAAAGCATTATTCATGGGGGAGGAGCCAAGATGGTGGCCGAGTAACAGCTTCCTTGCAACTGGGGTCGGTGAGACTGGGGAGAGAAGACTTCAGGCATCTCTGGCTGACGAGATCTGCCCAGAAACATCCCTTTGGGGACACAGGGAGACAGCGTGAGACTTCTGGACCCCCTGAGGAAGGCAAAAGCGGTGGAGATCTGGCAAGTGATTGCGTGTGTTCGTTCCGTCTAATCCTACCGGCAGCTGTG